>JAXRKP010000001.1:350000-380000 GCA_037039925.1 Doris montereyensis
AGACCAGTTATCCTATTTTCAAAATGCATAATTACAAAGACATCTATTACAGGTTACTAAAGACACTTTACTAGCACTTGTCGATTCTACCTTTCTTTTGAGTTTACTCCTAAACAGCAACCTGTTTCGATGGAAAATAAGCAATACACCAATATGTGATAGATGCATAAGAGAAGTTATAGACAATGAATGTCATTTTGTTTTTCTATGCTCAACCTTTGAAAATGAAAGGAAACTGTTTATCCCACTGTACCTTGCTAATGCCAATAAGAGTAAGATGGATATCTACTTACTCACTAACCAAACAAACTATGTCCTTAATGTCTCAATATTGATTGCAAATACTCATACAGAAATTTTCCATTTCTGACTTGATGAAGGTTTTCTACATGTAATATGGGCTAATGGCCTTGAAAACAAATAAACATTAATTCAATTTGGTCTATTCAAGAAATTTGGCACAGAAATAACGAAAAGACAAGCGATTTAAACACTCTTTAAAAAGAGTGCATCAAAGTTATTTTTCCTTTTTAAATTCATATGTAACGGGGGTCATTTCAATAGTGTGCCTAGGTCACAATTACGTCATTTAGAGAAAATGTAAAAAACCATGGACTTTGGCACTGTTGGCTTTGGGAATTCCAAATTTCAAACGGCTGTAAACATGATGTATTTCCATCATATCACTTTCACACTTTTCAAAAAGCATGATTTCCGGTTATTCCCTAGGATTATCTCTCTGTTTCATTTTGCACGAAAATGGACATAGGCACACTATTGAACTGACTCCTTCAATTATGAATCATTTTTGATGAAATGCTTTTAACAATGGAGTAAAAGCACAACATATCTCCACTGATTTAAATTAAACATTTTTTTTTTATTCATTTACGTAAAATGTCACTGTCACTGCATTGAAATTCTGGTCATTTTGATGAAGGCGTTTGGCTCAGAAGTGTTTGGTGATTATTTAAATCTTAATGTCACTTTTCGGTGGATTCCGGGCGTTTAAACGCGAAAGGGTTAATAGTTTTTAGACTTCTTTCGCAACATAATTTGGTTTTCATAGACAAACAAATAATTAACCACTCATGGAATCTATAGTAATGATTACCTATGGTCAAATTTATCTTTAATTACATATCAGAACCAATCTAATATTTGTTATTCCTGGTGCATCCGACAAACATGTGTGAATTACAAGTGAATAGAAAAAGCAAGAAAATGTGCAACAATAATCATTGGTGCCAAATGGTAGATATTTATCTAGAAATAAAGCCTGAATTCTTTTAACACACAAAGGACATAAAAATGTTCAATTAAATGATAAAAGGTGCAAGGCAATGGCTGTGTTGTTTTATGGCAAGAGAAATTAAGGAGGACGAAAGGTACCATTGGATAAAAACAGAATAAACCTAAATAGGGTTATGATGTTACCATTCATCAGTTGCTCATAGACCTTTCACATTGTATTCATTCTTTCCAATTCATGTCTAGACAAACATTCATTATCTCAATGGGAATCAGTTGTAGCTATATGCAAAAGCTTATGCCATTTACAATTACATAATGTACTATTTTCCTTTCCTACTGAGAATCAAACACAAATTGAGAGCGGAGAATTATTTCATGACCTTTCATTACCAAAAAGCAGCCAATCAATGTACTTTTAATTTCAAACTAAACAAAACTGAAGCAATCAGTTAGATCAAAAGTGAGTATACCAATACAACCATCACTGTTCAATTAGACAATGTCTGTCAAATGCATTATATGCTTCATCCCTCATTTAAATTGATGAAAGACATGTCTTCAACGTTGACGTGAATCTCTCAATTTCCATATTGATTTCTTAATTTGTCTGACTCAATCTTCAGCTCCATGGTTTCCTTCAATCCAATTGACATATCAGTCCCATTCAAATGACATATCAGTCCCATTCAAATGACATATAAACAAGAATGAAAAGGAAAGACTTATTACACATTAGCAAATTGAGCTTAGCAAATAAAAAATTGGATTGGTGGATCAAGCATTCATTTTTTATTTATTAAGAAATACAACAGCAGGTAACATAAAACTATACAGATGTTCCATGTGAAGTTTTTAGTATCAAGATGCTACAAGTCCTTTTCTCTTTGAATTGATCTATAAGAGAATCAGACCTCGTCAAGCAATCCATTTCCATTCTCAAGCACTCACATGTAGACTTCAATCTTTATTATTTTTTCAACAGTTACAAGGTGAAGTTTTACCTTTTACTGTGCTGAAAAGCTTATATCTGGCAATGAATTACATATTTTGAATCATTGAAATAACACTTGTCTGTGTTGTCCATGTTTGCTGTATGACATTAAGGGTAAGATGCCTTCATGGGATCCAAGTGAATTTCACAATAGCTGTCTTCATGGAGACATATATTTTTACAGCATTGAAACCAAAGTGTTCTTTAAAAAGATAGGGTGACAAGTTGAAAAGATGCCATCAGGATTTTGAGAGTTCTTTTGTCATATGATTAAAGTCAAAAGTTTATTATTTAATTATGCACATTTACAATGCTTTAATTTCATGGAAGAGAGAGAACTGTTTCACAGTTTAAAGATACAGTTTCCATTTAAGATATTCTATGTTGTAAAATCATTACAGCCCTGTGAGTCATTGGGAACAAGAATACTTTTAAATATCCATGCCCAAATAATTAACTAATAAAACAGATGTTATCTATGGATAAATATGTACAATTTTCACCCTGATGTACTTCTAGCCATTCCTACTTACCTAAATATATTCCTATACAATTCATGGTATGTTACACAAGGAAGACTATTTCTGATTCAACAAGGATTTTCTTACAGTGTTTGACATGTGAAGAAACTGTTCATGATTCTTGCACTTTGAATAAACCTACAACACAATTTGCTAATCTTATTATTTTGTAAATTTTATTACAGCAGATACACAACATTTTATGGCTTTAAGGGCTTTTAATATCTAAGTTCTGAAAAATTGGCAGGAAGATTTTTAACATCCTAGACATCTTATAAGGTTCAAATTTGAATCATATTATGACAGACAACAAAAGCTAAAAGGACATCTACAATGAAAAGAACACTTTTGCAAACTTTTTTTCTTAGATCCAATAAAAATATTTTTAAAAAAACAAATTTATGTAAACACAGAAAACTGCATATAAGTCACATGAGGAATGAAGATAAGAAGAAGTTTGATGTTATTATTTTATTTCTTGCTAAAATTGTTCAAAATGGTATAAATCTAGAGTAATTTAAAGAGTACTTTAAATGTCACCCTTTGCTTCATAAAAAATAGTACTGTTAAAGATTTAATATCACACAAACATTATTCATCATTAACCACATGAACCATGAACTTAAAGAATTACTCTTTTATCTGATTAAAAGTTAAATTTTAATAATATTTACAAAATGTTTTAAAGGATGGGAATGGGATACAGGTTTGAATCTGTGTGCATATCTAATTGAGAGGACGAGCAAATGAAATTGTGCGATATTCGTATAGCCATAAAGTGATATAATAATCCCTTATAAAGCCTTTTAGAAATGTATACCTTCTTCTAAGGCCGCCATTACTGAAAGCAAGAGTTGATATGCTTATTTACCAGAAACGACAGATTGTATGGAAGAAAAGATAAATGCTCAGTATTGGATGATAACGATGTACAAAAAAAAACCAAATATGAAGAAGAAAAAGTCTGAATTTAAATACAATAGTTTTTACCAGAATAACAGATGGAATGTCTTTTTTCCTTTTATCTTTTTTTTTTTTATCCTTTTTATTAAAATATTTATTCACTCTGTATTTGCAAACAAGAAATATCATGAATGTGTTAATCACAAAAATACATGAATGGATTAAATATAGAAGATTATAAGGAGATAGACACAGCTCAGGTTTTACAGAAATATAATACCATAAAAAGATTGCTATCAATATCATAACACAAATTTCAAATCACTTATTACATCTTCCCTACTTCAGTCAGCTTTCTCAACAATGAGTGACATTTTCTCTTATTATTTCATCTTCAAGGTTTGGATAACTTTACTATTTCAAACCAATTCAAACTTGTGATAAACTCTTAGAAGGAAAAAAAAAACACACAAGCGCTTCCAGAGCAAATATTTGGCAATGTAGAAATATTTGATAAAATATTAACAAATTCATTTTGATTGTTCAACTTCATATCCTTTACTAACCTGATAGTTAAAAATATAATCATACGTTTATTTACTCATTGTATATGACTGTTTTAAATAATTCACTGACTCTTTACGCTACATTTAATGTTGAGTAGTATTTCAAATCCACATCCAAATCATGAGCACTTTATTTCAAGTGTCAAATCATAGTGACAAATAGGCTCTTTTGCAAACTTAACTCAAAATGACAAATGGTCAACTCAAATCACACTTGAAGTAAAGGTTTGATTCCAAAGTAACAGAAATTTACCTTTTGTATCATTTTCACTGTCTAGGACAAGAAGAAAAGCATCTGGTGCCAAAGCTTCTCCAGCTTTAACAAGGAGTGAACGTTTCATTCTCATGGTCCCTGAATCAGCTTTACGAGCCTGTTCACAGAGACAGCATCAATGTTTCAATATTTTATTTCATTTCAATGTAATCCTTGGAAGTCACAAATATTTTAACAGGACAACAAAGCACGAAATACAATTTCCAGTATCTAACTATTCAGGCACAAATCTAAATGCCTTTCATTAACACTTCTTCTCTTCTCTTAAATGTGGCTCGATTCTCTGAGTTCTGAGAATCCTTGAAACAGTGATGATCATTAAATACATCGGGTACCAAAGAAGTCTTCCAAATGAATGCCGAAGCTCAATCAGCCCACAAGGCACAAATAGCATGCCCCCACAGGTGCTGTTTGCTCTCAGGTTGCATTATAATTTAGGACCCCAGCCATTTCTGGGCTGGCCTTGTTTCCACTCCATGTCTCCCATGGTCTACCTCTCCTTCTGGCTCTTTGTGGATTTCACTGTAAGGATTGTTTGGTGGTATTATTCACTTCTTTTCTTCGGGTGTATCCTATCCAGTACCATCTACGTTGTCCAATCTCAACTTCTATTGGTTTCCTTGCAAAATATATATGACTTTAAAAACTAGTAATCCAAAATATGCCCAGTTTCCATTAATACTGATTGTTCATATCTTTAAATAGCTCATTCATTGTCTTCTCAAGATCTAAATTGCAAATTATGCATATCATCGTGAAAAAAAGAACAAAAAACAAAGAACAAAACAAAATCCTTGTAATATCATCAATTCAAATTATTAATATTACTCTAAATACATAGATGTAAAATGTAATCTTAAAATGCAATACATCCACAAATGTATATTTTATAATAATACTCTTGAGCCAAGGCACAACATCCCAACTTAAATGTCATGTATGACAAAGCATGCATAACACTTAAGATTCATAATATATTGAAACACAGGTCTCAAACACATAACAAAAAATTTCTGTCAATGTTAAAACCTCCTACATGTCAGCATCTTCCTTAAGTCCCTATATGGTGTTACAGAACTTGCCTGCTCAATGATCATTGCAGCCTGGTCCTCAGGTCTATCTGGTTGTTTGTATAGCTGAGCCCGGAGCTCTAAACGGCGAGAGATACCTCCAGTCTCTCCTGGTACACACAGCCATCATCCAAAGAGAGAGCCTGGTGGCAATGAATTTTTAAAAGGAATATGACAATGGAAAACTTTCATCCCAGTGCTTCAACTTGAGTTCAATTTCCTAGTGGAAATTTTAAAGGCTGCTTATTTTCTTAAACGATTTGCAAATAAAAAATGCACTCCAATCGCCAATGAACGATCCATATCCTATTATAATGATACTGATACAACTGAACAGATGTCTTGGCTGAATTCTAAGTACTGCTGGCACATACAGTTGCTATTCTGAGTGCAATATTCTGTAATATTTGTTCATTTACTAAAATGAATAGAAAAACGATGGGAAATATATTATGTTTGGGTTTTAAATAATATGAAAGGAACAGAAATGAATCATTTTACAACTTTGTAATATTGAAAGGGAGTCATTTCAATATATTGCTACTCAGTGGTCTCTGCCTATGAGACTGTAGGCTCAGAGGCCAGCCCGCCATAGAGGTTGCTTTTTCCATGAAACAGATTTTTTCCTCTTTAATTATCATGCCTAAGAGGCCACTTCAAAAACATTCAATCCTGCTAAAAGGCTGGGTTTTTTTGTCAGAAGGTCAAATGGTCTGCTAAACTCAATGCAATAAAACGAAAATTCAGATAGACAATGTCAAGTTTCTCTCTATCTGGAACATGCTGTAAGTCTAGAATCTCTGCTAGATCCTGCCCAACTAACATCAAGCTCTTGATGTTGACAGCAAACAACCATCAGATGAATAAAGTGATTGACACCTACAGTTCAAATTACCACACCACACTTGCAGAACATCATGGGAACATCTTTAGAAACTGAGATAAGCTCTGGTTATATATACCGTAATGACCTTCAGAGAATTTAACTTTCTTCACTGAAAACTTCAATTTCTGTGATATTTTCCTGAATATAAGTTGTTTATCTTATACTGGCAAGTCTTACAAACAAACCTTTTTGAGATTATCCATGGCAACCTGAATTTGTTCCTGGTCTTCTTCACAATGAGCAAGTTCAGTGTGGACTTGACAGCGAAGTTGGATGAGCAAACTAAGCAAAGGAAATGAGACTGTAATCATTATAGTCATTAGGCTTCAGAAAATTTAATAAAAAATGTTGATACAACATTTTAATCACATTTAAGAGTCAGAAAACTTGAAGTTTATAAAGTACTATATTCTTATGAGCCAAAGCTTCTGACCGATATGTCATTTAATTGTCTTGAAAACACTGATTCAATAATTAAATCAGTTTCAAGAGTAACAAAACTTGAAATTTTTAAAACATAAATTCTTTTCAACCAAAATTTAAAGTAATACTCTATTTTATACCTTTTGTCAACAAATCTGTCGACAAATAATATTGAAGAGAGACAAATTTGTTACTTTGATATGACAAAAGTTGAGAATATGAAAATAAGTGAATTAGAACAAGGCTATACAAGACTTTATACGAAACCTGTCAATGTTCTCCAAAGCTTCAGCAATATGATTAAGAGGTCTTCGAACGTGATGCCGCAAGTTTGGTTGCAGCAATGGAAGACACAAATTCCATTGTGTCACACAGCCAACTTGAATAATGTTTGGGTTTCCCAAACGAACAGCATTCAAAAGAGCCTCTTCACATCTTTTAATGGCTTGTAATCTTACCTGAGAAAAAAAGGATGAATTTGACTTTGAATTAAAATCCTCACCTCAGAGATGAAAAATAAGTAAATTTACAAGGAAAGATGTACAAGAGATTTAAAATTTTATCTCCTCCGCCTTTTACCGAACGATTTGTATTATATTTGGGAAAAATGATTCCTCTTGTCAAAGTTAATAGAATGACATTGGGTATTTATTTATATATTGTAAACTTTTTGGAGACATTTTTTTGTAATAAAAATGCCGTTTTTGTACATTCCCAATATAAAGTATTTTCAAAAATTCATTACAAAAAAAATATCCAAAATATTTTTAAAAAACGACTTCACTCTTTAGCTATTGAATGGAAAAGACGGTCTGCATAGGTTTTGAGTAAATTTATTCATAACTAAGGGAGGAGATAGATTTTGAAAATTGGGTCAAAACCCAAGATGGTGGCTGTTTCTATGGCAACTGAGGACGCTACAAACTTTTCAATGATATAGCATGACTGTATTTTGACAGTTACTCATGTACATACTAAAAGCAAAAACCTAAACTCATAAGCAAAATGAAACACTCCAGCCCCCCCCCCAATAGGATTCACATTAAAATTCAACATGCCTGATTTATTCTTTTTCTCTTTATATTTATCGTATGTGCGCTCTCCTTGTATAATTCTCTTTTAAAGAAGATTAATTGTTGTGGGCTCTTCATCTTTTTCCCATTTAAAGACTTTATAATGACCAAATCTGTTAAAAATTCTGTAATTTTTCCATGAAATCAAAGTGCAGAATTTGCTGTGACAGCTTTATCCCTTTAACAGAATTGGATGGACAGTTCTAGCAATACAAATATTCTTTAAAAAGTGTGCAAGACTTAAAACTCTATTTAACATTTCATCTTCTGTTGAGGCTGAAAAGACAAAGGTTTTGGGGTTTTTTCTGTATATTTTTCCATAAAGTCAATATGAAACAGAATTCTTTATAATATTTGATCTCATTAGTCTACATCTAGTTGAAAATGTTGAGTAGCCATCCAAACTTAACATTATCTTATATATTTCAAAGAAAGAAATAACCTTTTTATTTTCTTCAGTTTCGTTGTTATCTCACAAACCAACAACATCACTGGAATAATTCCTTTCAATTACTCTAGTAAATCTGTTGTTGATCTATTATCATTCACAATGGTGTACATTCAATTAAAACATTTTTTTAAAAATCATTCAAGATTCTCAATCAAAGTTCTGACAAATACATCAGCCTCAATTGTGCTTACAGATTCTACAGGGATAGACATATTATATGCACATATAGGCCTACAGTGGCGTCGGTGGCCAAGCGGTTAGGCTGCCGGACTAGGGATCATGAGGTCCCGAGTTCGAATCCTAGCAAAGCCAGGTCCAACGTTGTGATCCATGGGAAAGACACTTAACACGCATTTTCCCCACTCTACCCAGGTACAAATGGGTACAAGCACTAGCTTGGGGAGTAAAAACCTGTGTCAGACTAGCGTCCTGGCCAGGAGGTGATTATTGTCACTTGTTCGCTTCATGCTATAGAAACTAGGATAAGCTCCGGCTCTATAGGCCTTAAGGGCCTTGAAGGAACTGTACTTACTATTGGCCTATGTTCAATAGACTTGACTAAACAAGGTCTTTGTTGACAAAACTTAATTCTCTGATCTTTTTAGGAATGAATGAGACTTTAAAAGAAAATTATGAAGTGTACTTAACAAAACTTTTAATTGTTATTCACAAAAAATTAAGAAACTTTTAAAAAGAAAAAAGTTCATAACTTACATCAATAACTGACTTTTGGAAAGATTCTTTCTTTTCTGAAAAAGAACTCATCATCAGGTCACATTGTACAAACTCCAGCTCCAAATAAAACCCTGGATCCTGTCAAAAACAAATGTGATTTTTTTTTATATGAGTATTCAAGACAAAGGACACTAAATCACTAGTCCTGAAACTTGCACAAGATATTTTCCTTAGCAGTTAACATACCTTCCAATACTTCCCGGATAATTTTAGAGACGTATCTGATATCTTACTAGTCCAAGTCTTGTTTTGTTTTTGTTTTTGTTTTTCATTATTGTTATTCATTTATAAAATATTCTTGATACAAAGATGTTGCACTGAGGCATTTGACAGATTCCCTTGAACATCTGATATTAAAATGTTTGTTCTCCAAATTTTAATGTGCGCACAAGCTCAAACATGTCATCAATTTCATCTAGTTTCCCATACTAGTCCAAAAGATGAAATCAATTGCTGTACCTTCACCACACATGTTTTCATACTCTCAACACAAGACGAGGCCAGGTGAGGCAAGTCCTGTTCCAAACAGAGACGACATAATTCCAACAGAAGAAGTGGTCTGAAAAATACAATACCAAACACTTCCCTTTACCTAATACCAGTGAGAAGATCTTTTCTTTTTATTATTATTCTATTAAATAAGTACACTTCAGGCAACTGTCTTGTTTATAGCTAATGTTGACCCGAAATCTTTCTTTCAATTCTTAATTTTCTTCTTTGCATTAAGTGGTTTCATTAAAATTTCATCAATAAATATTGCAAATTATATAATACTTTTATCAACGGTGAAAGTCACAAACTGTGTAAGTCTAAAATTAGTAACACCTTTTTCTTCACTTTTTTAACATTAGGAAGCCCTATGCTTCGTCTAGTTAAAATTCCATGGCACAAGAACCAATAGAAACCCATAAAATAACCATATGAGAGCAATTCGTGTATCCCTATTAGGTCTAATCTTTTACACATGCAAACCGCGCATGTCAGTAAAATAGATTAAAATCTTTTTCTTTGATTTTGTCAAATATCCAAAATTAAACTTGGGCGACTTGCGATGTTCACCGTCATTATGTGCTTCTATAATTCCTTTGACTATTACTATTAATGTCAAAGAAAAAGGAAAGAAAACTAATATCACAGAAAATTAAGACTACATCAATTATTTTTACTTATATTTTCTATAATATATCATAACAAAATCCTTTCTCAAAGTACAAATATAAAACTAGCAATAGTTTTATAATAATTTATCATTCTGTCTTACCTTTAGGAGAAATCAAAAATTGTTTTACGATACAAATATTTGACTTAAAGAGTTAAGATTCTTCAATCTTTACAAAGCATTACAAAAATAAATACAAGGCTGTGACGGCTACCTTTCACCTAGCTCTAGAGAGAAAGAAAGACATTTGTCTGAGTTTCTGCAAAAGCATTTACTGGTATTGTGTAAAACAGCACAATTTTATTAACCGTTTATTAAAAGAAGGATACTTAAAATATTCATGCTGCTGAAAATGGATGAAATGAATATTTTGACAAATATCATGTCATTAATAATCATCATTCCTGTTCAAAATCGTATATCAAGTTTAAAATATAATTGTTATTTCAAACAATGAGTGCGTCATTAAATTTTAACTTCATGAGCTTGTAACACTACTAAATGTATACTGATTGAAACATTATGTCTCTTCACCATGATATAGAGTTGTTACAACCTACTTTCCAAGAGTCCATCAAACTATCAAGTCAGTTATATAAAGATTAGCAATAAGTAAATACAGAATTAAACAATCAATCTATCAATAAATCCATTGTTAAGTTAAAAAATAAATTAAAAATATGATAAAATGAAATAAAGAGATAATTAATGAGTGATAAAACAGATAAATAAATATATAAATATACAAATAAATAAATAAATAAATAAATAATAAACAAATAAATAAATAAATACATAAATAAACAATAGCAGAAGTTCGAAATAGGTGGAAATTATTTTAGATGCCTATAACTATAATTGTCGGGGATACATTATGTGGCAATGGAATCAGTCTACTTTTTCTTGACAAAATCCAAGAATTGTCATCTACTGGTTTCTTGGTCTCATAACCATTAACCCTTTTGAGGCGTATCCCATACATTTGCATGCCGCTGGTCACTCTAAGCACACTTACGCTAGTGGCGGGTCCCGTACATTTGCATCACTCCCGGCCTTCCAGCAAGACAAAGCATTAGTGGCGGGTCCCATATAACTGCACTGCAGTGCACTCAAAGATAGCTTTTGGGAATGCCTCTATTCTGACCAATTACGCTTGATCAACGCACGCCACGCCAAACAGAGAAAGTCTTATTCTAAAGGGTAAAAGTGATAGTTCATTTCCCAGTCTAACACACACTTGATATCTTTCTTATAAAGAGATACAACAACACACAGGAACTCTATCTCAAATGCAGGTTGTAGACCCTCTGCAAAATGGACAAAACCAAAGACTCTTGTCTTCATATGACCAACTTTAGTAAGAAGTTCCACCTAGCTCCAGGAGCCACAAGCAAGAAAAAGCGATTGATATAAATAAAAGATATCAGTGGCCAATCACATTGCACATTTAAGGTCAGCCTGAATGGAGGGCGTGACCTTCAGTCAATAGAAAGAAACCATGCTCAGGGTTGACCAATCAGGAGGAGCATTGTGTTGATAGTTATATTGTCCAACGTCACATACGTCAAAATACATCTCCACCTCTTTTTCACATAAGAATGAAAAGATTAGTGTTGAAAGTACAGGGGAAAATTGAAGCTTTCATCTGAGTTCAGCGACCAGCAACAAAAGGAACTTTGATCTGTCAAACAGGTCCATTTCACATGGTCATGATGAATGTGGTATCTGGACAAGAAGAAGGGTGGCTATTTCAAGTGTATAGACATTAGAAACTACAAGAGTCAATATTTCTACTGTATAGAAAGGAGTAAGGAGGAGACTTACATCCAGAAGTGGGGGGACGGGAAGATGTGAAAAACCACTGGATTGCGTAAGGGAGGAGGTGGATTACTATTGAACTGTAGGAAGGGAAAAGCCAAGAATACAAAACGATGGTCACTTATGGCATTGTAAATGAGGAAAGAGGGTGATACTAGTTACAGACATAGGGTAGGTAGGGAGTTTTCAAAAGCATGGAAAGCATATGGCCAAGGAGAGGTGTTAGGTCTGAGATAAAGCGCGCTGCCGCAGCTGGAGCGATACACACTTGTGAAAGCAATAAACCGGGAGGCCTGTTTCTTTCATCATGGGAATGTATTGCATATGCATATTGGACTCAATCATGGGATTAGTGAAAGGCAGTTGGATATTTCCTCTAGTATTAGTATTAATTATGGTTCCATCACTTTATTTAGATGTGACAATGAAAATGATTCCTTTAGAAATAAAGATAAATGTTGTTCATTGAAACTCTACTACAAAGATTCGACACAGCCAGCCACACTATTATTGAATGACCGGAGTAAAAAGCTTGACCATGCACATGCAGCTACGTCCCCCCCTCCCCCAGCTCTCTCTCTCTCTCTCTCTCTCTCTCTCTCTCTCTCTCTCTCTCTCTCTCTCTCCTCTCTCTCTCTCTCTCTCTCTCTCTCCTCCTCTCCCTCCCTCCCTCCCTCCCCTCCCTCCCTCCCCTCCTCCCTCCCTTCCTCCTCCCTCCTCGCTCTCTCTCTATCTCTCTCTCTCTCTCTGTCTCTCTCTCCCTCCCTCCCTCCCTCCCTCCCTCCCTCCCTCCCTCCCTCCCTCCCTCTCTCTCTCTTTCTCCCTCCCTCCCTCCCTCCTCGCTCTCTCTCATCTCTCTCTCTCTCCCTCCCTTTCTCCCTCCCTCTCTGTCTCTCTCTGTCTGTCTGTCTGTCTCTCTCCCTCCCTCCCTCCCTCCCTCCCTCCTCCTCCCTCCCTCTCTCTCTCTCTCTCTCTCTCTCTCTCTCTCTCTCTCTCTCTCTCTCTCTCTCTCTCTCTCTCTCTCTCTCTCTCTCTCTCTCTCTCTCTCTCTCTCTCTCTCTCTCTCTCTCTCTCTCTCTCTCTCTCTCTCTCTCTCTCTCTCTCTCTCTCTCTCTCTCTCTCTCTCTCTCTCTCTCTCTCTCTCTCTCTCTCTCTCTCTCTCTCTCTCTCTCTCTCTCTCTCTCTCTCTCTCTCTCTCTCTCTCTCTCTCTATTCTCTCTCTCTCTATTCGTCTTTCTTTATCTTCCTTGTTCTCTTTATGTCTCCTGTTTGTTTCCTTTCTCTTTCTCTCTCCCTTTCTGTCCCTCCCTCGTCTCTCTCCGTCTCTTTTATGGCAGTTGTATTTCGTTTTTTTCTTTCTTTTTGTCTTTTCTTTTTGTTTATTGTTGTAATGAGGCTTGCTCTGTTGATGAACATTGATCGATGGGTCGTTGCACCAATGGCTTTATTAGTATTAGTTTCGTCCAGCATCATTTAGTGTTTATTTGTTTGTATGTCTCCTTGTTGCTTATGAAGGTTGGGGACACTGAAGATCTCTCGGTCCTAACCCGTTTTCTATCTATTAGTATTATACCTTTTATATTCCTCTTCATTTTTAATGGGCCAACCGCAGTATTATTCATTTTCATGTTTAATAAAAGTAGGCTGTAATAAATGCTATTGTTAGTAAACAATTCAATATAAACACGATAGCAATAACAAAATGAATTGCCCGCTATGTAACCTCACTCAACAAAGATAAAAAAAAACTATCACAATAATCACAGGTACGTCGTGGTTAAGCGCGGCAGCCTCGTCAGCAGGGCGAGAAAACTATCGGTGCCACATGCGGAAGCCTGGTACACAGCGGGACAAGATTATTGACCGATATTGAGGTCAGCTGGCAGCTTAGCCGTAAAAAGGTTAAAGAAATGGATTTTACATCTTGAGTATAGACTTGAGACTTAGATGTCAATATCAAATTGTCAGTCTGGATAGATCTAGATTTTAAATCTACATAAAATTCTAGATCTAGTGCAGTCTATCTTTTATTTTTCCAAACTTATCGAACTATATCTATTATAAATGCAAAAAAATACAAAACAAAAAAAAAAAGAAAACTTGATTTAATTAATCGATAAGTTTAGTAATTATATAACAACACTTTCCTTCTGTTTAGTCACAAACCTATTATAATAGCTGAAAATGGCTCAAGAGAATAGTATACACAATGTAAGAAATGTTAAATCATACAACGATAAAATGTTTTGAGGTGAATCAGAATCATCTATAAAAGAAAACCATATGAAGTCAAAAAGAGAAATGACGATGATTTAAAGCTCAATCTCAAGTTAATTTTCCATTTTACATCAATAGCTAACGAGTGACAATCATCTCATTCCTGTACATGATTTTTTGGCTTTAGTGACATGCTATATTTAAATTATGTGTGAAATGAACATTAAAAATGATTGCTTAAAATTTAATATACCAACAAGCCCATAATCACATTTTATGAATATTGCTTCAACAAGAAAAAACTACAGAAATTTAAAGGATTAAATAAATCTAGCAGAAGCTAAGTCTTATCACCTGATACCATAGCTTAACATAGTCATTGCATATTTTTTAAATGGTCTCAAGATCTTCGGAGCTATTCAAATAAAATTGGCCAGTAAGCATTTTCATATGCCGCTAGTGACCCTTAGAACCCCAAAAATAAGTGAAGAAAATAAATAAATCAATTAATACAAATTAGTGAGTTGCTTCCCTTTATAGCCTCCTCTTAGCAGAGTGAACGGTTAGCGAAAAGTACAGAAAACATTTGGAGATCTATTACGATCTCTAAAGGCTAACACCTACCATCTAAACCCTCCCGTCCCCTCCATCATATACACCTCATTTCTGAGAGATATAAATTATCATTTCTCCATAATCTTTTTAAAGTACATTCTATTAAAAGGAATATTATCTATTATGAATTTTGGATCAAATTATCACGTAACTTGTAAACATTAAAAAGGATTTTAAGAGATTTAATAGTTGTATATACATCTTTGTTCAGAACCTAACAACAATATTTTCTGATTATTCCCATATGAACTTAACACTAAATGCATAAGTCAGGACAGTCCGTAATCAATACACATTTAAAAAACAGAAATTATGTCAAAATAAAATATGACACTAACACCAATAAACTAATCTTTTATAAATAAATTTATAAATTTTTCTTTTATTCTGTGATCTATCAGATATAGTAACAATTACTTAAATAATTTTATATTGTCTTCTACAGAGCTTTTTGATTACAAAGAAACAATACTTGCATCCAACAATGGGCAAGAATATTATAACTTTTATGCCACATTTGCAATTGGTAGTCCTAATCTCAAACCCAACTATAGCCCACTAGTCCCATTTTTCCTTCTCTAAGTACAGTAGTGTCCGCATAACATCCCACCTCTTGGGAACTTAAAAAATTGGACTGTTAGCGAGGCCAGGATCTTAGGCGGACATGTAAAATTCTTTCTCACTCTGTAACAGGAGGGTCTATTCTTCGCACCCTGCGACCTGCGATCTTATTGGACTCTACCAAGGTTCACTGATGACACAAAGATAACATCAGTTTTCTAAACTATGAATGGCTGACCAATCAGAAAGCTAGTTTTCAAGCTTTTTTGCACCAATGAGTGGAAGGAAACACCCAGTGAAAATAGATGTAGACATATTTTAGCGATATCTCCCATCCACACGTAAAAAGTCACTCTTTGCACCACAAGGTTGGCAGAAGAAACACAGGAAAACCCGGCCTTCGCATTACAAGGTTTGTTGGGGCAGGACGGGAATAGCCAGCCATCCTGCTACCAATGCTAAAATGGGTGCTAAGTGGTGCCTTGTTCTCTCGTATTGGCGAAGTGAAGCAATTTACACTTAAACTATGCACAGGTGGCTGCATTCATATCCTAGTCAAGTTTATGGATGAGATGGTTGTTATTGATAATCATTGTGAATCAATTAGCATGGTGATGACTCAGATAGTGAGGAAATATTTTCAGTCTGTTCCCAAAAGAAGAATATTAGCCAGACCAGGTGAGATGTGAGGGGGCCAATTTGGATAGAAAAAATCTGTTTCTGAGAAAAGTAGAATCTTAGGCAGCGGGATATTAGGCGACTACTACTGTATTAATGAAGGGATAAATCTTTATTTATCAAAATAACAGGACACACCTACTATATCAATTCTTGAGTATAACTGTTACTTTAAAGAAAATTGTGTTCATTATTCAGAAGGCAGAAGGCAGTAATCTGATCAAAATCTAGCAACACATTTTCAAGCTTTAAGTCACACAATTACACAGTTTTCTCAATACGTTTTAGTTTTGAAGAAAAATCTGTCAAAGTTTGACTAATAATGAACTGTGCAAAGCCTTATAAGTGTACACATGGCTTAAATAGAAAGTTACAGCCTTGTTATCATATTGTTCAAAGTTCTTTTTGCTTCCCTATCTCTATCTTAAACAAGAAATAAGAAGGAAAGCAAGAGTAATAATAATCAGACACTCAAAAGATATCAATATCTTTACTCCATAGTTTTGCATGCCATAAAATAAATACAATAAAATATGGTGCCTCACATCCCAAAGTTAAGAATTTCAACCAAACTATATGAAAAATTATGTTCTCCAAATGCATTAATCAAAACATTTTTCCTCTTGATAAACCAAAATCAATTTATTATGAAATGAACAAGCATGAAAGCATTTTCAGCTAGAATTTAAAAATCTGCTTGTTAAAGCAAATATCTAAACTTTATGAAAGAAAAGCTTTCAAACCTTTCTGTAGAAGATACACTGAAATAAATGTGAATTAAGTTATGCGTATTACAAGATTGGAAAGTAACATGCCTTTTTTATGTAAATAGCAGAAGACCTCAGAAAGGGAGACCCAGAAAAGAAAGGAAAATGAAAATGCATGAGGAAAATTTACACATCTCACTAATGTTCTTAACACAAAGGAAGAAAATTCAAGTCATATCTTAGGTATCAAAATTATATTATATTTCACATCAATAGTTGACCAATTAATATTACAACAAGATTCTTATAGAATTTATACACTTCTAGCTCATATCAATTCTTGGTTTTAATTGTGAGGGGGAAAGACACCCAAAACAAATGTTTAATAAGAAGTTGAAGAAATATGTAAATTAACTAATTTTCTTGCTTAATTGATTCATAAAGTCTTCCTGAAGAAAAGGGAAGAAGCAATGAAAGAAAATATTTAAACAGAACTTATTCCACAACAGACTTTCACTGATTGCCTTATGTCTCATCATTCAACGTGAAGAAAGGAAAGAAAAGAAGATATGCGCCTTTACTATTTTTTCTTGATGAAAACAAGGATATTGCAGTAGTCCTGTAGCCTGTAGTTAATCAAGAAGAATAGTTACAACAAAAAATTCACTGCCTTATCTTTTTCTACTTAAACTTCCTTTCTTTACTTATTATAAATACTATTTCTTTTTTCTTTTTTTTTTGTGGCAGATTTTAACAGCATCCCATTCAAACATTCATATTGGGTGACAATGTGATAGATTCACACCTAGGTGAGGGAAACGGAAGATAAAGGCTATATTGGGTGACAATATGATCAATTCACGCCTACGTGAGGGAAACGGAAGATCAAGGCTCCAGAATGATACACAGTATTCTAAATTAAATTTGAGATCCGACTTTTGGTGTAAATGAAATACCTGCCATAAAAGCATAGATAAAATTAGACATGAAACGAATGCTGATATATATATATATATATATATATATATATATATATATATATATATATATATATATATATATATATATATATATATATATATATATATATATATATATATATATATATATAATTATGAGTTGGTCGATCTCTGTTCGCCAAAGGCTCTGTTGATAGGCCACTAAGAGTAACCATATTTTGCATGTAGGTTTTAAATCATCCCAAACTCGGTTTTGTTCGAGAAAATGTTCTGCCAAAAGTGACATTGAATTAATGTTAACTTTATTGTTTCCCTGTGTTTCTGAGTATCATTTTTATTCAGATAGCCCACCATTTTGAACAGGTTACACCGCTAATTAAAAGTTGGAAGAGTACCTTCATGTCTATCTGTGTAACCTCATCTAATAATCGTACTTGGTGCCACCCGGGGTGTAATATGCTTATGTGAATAAATATATATATATATATATATATATATATATATATATATATATATATATATATATATATATATATATATATATATATATATATATATATATATATATATATATATATATATATATATATATAATCATCTCATACGATATGTAGAATTTTATCAAAATATGAACGAAAGGAAAATGAAATTACATGTGCTGTTAATTATCTCAAAAGTTATTAAAATATGGTGTGTAAATTCTGGAACAAAGATGCTCATTCAAAGAAATACCAAACCAATGAAAAGGGGTTCGTGTATGAGGTGATTATTAGAATTGAGTATATTAAAATTGGCAGCATGTGATTTTGAGTAATTGAGCTCTCAAACAACTAACTTATCTATGCTGTCAGCTGATATCTTTTTGCTGGTTGTAGGAGTTGGTGTGCGGCGACCGCCTTTCGCTGGACTTTTACTATAACTAAAAAAAAGAAAAGAAATTCTGCTTTATAATCTTTACATATAGAGATGAATATATCAAATTGTTATTTCATCAATTCTTAAATCACAAAATGATTTTTCTGCTGTGTCATGTTATACATAGAAGAAATCTTCTCCTTGCTATTAAACGCATGCAATATTTCTTTAAACATTGAAAGAAGTCTATAATTTTGCTTGTTTGTTCAACCCTATATAATGGTCATAATACAGGACTTGAAAAATAACAAATTCAGAGGGATTCTTCACATTGAGGAATCTGCACATACCGCTCTCTCTTCTCTGGCTCTAAATCATCTCTGCTTGGAGAGGAACTCCCAGATGCAGCCCCTGCCATTTTGCTATCTTTGCGGGAAAGACGTTCTTGAGATTTCGACAATAGTGAATCCTTATGTGGAACACCCAATTGAGTTAAAATATTCTGTATGTCTACTGAATATTCTCTATTCTCATCTTGATCTGCAGAGCTGATGAAAAAAGATATGAAGTTATTTAGTGATTATCAGGGCAGAGGATAATAACTGCAAATTCTTCAAAACCGCACACACCCCCCCCCCTCCTTCCCCTTCCTCCCATCCTAGCTCACACACAAACTTCCCTATCATCCTTTAAAATCCTTCCCCCACCCCACCTCCCTTTCCCTCTCTTTCAACCCTGCTTTCCCCCACCATCTTAAAATAAAAAACAACAAAAAACTTACCCATGACTAGAGGAATCATAATGAAAGTTTATAAATGAAAACCAAACCAAAAGTATAATATCATCGAAATAATAAACACAATAATTGCACATTTAGTTTGTGTATTATAATCAGACATGAAGTTTTAGCTTTTTACTGTAAACTTCAAATTTCATCTAAACTATGACTCGTTTTTATCACCAAACAAGAAAATCTGCATTCAAGGTCTCTTTTTCCATTCCTATCATTGTTAAATTAGTTTTGAATTAGCAGATGTCATTGAAAAGGATATATACAGATTGAGCCAGTTTTAATGAAATAATGGTTGAAAAAATTAATATGATTTCTGTAAACATTTAAACCTATGCAAGATAAACGTTTATTATTCTTTTTGTGCATTACTGACATTATACTATGCTAAATACAGTGATCTCCGTCCAAGAGGCCTGTCCTCGGGAGACAACAAAACACTGCCTCTTAGCTGGATGGTCTCTACGGTAAACACATTGGGTATAAAGAAGGTAGTCAAAACGTAATGCTAATCGGTCAGATCTTTAGGCCTAGAGCTTAGATTCAAAACAAGAGGGAGGAGAATGTATAAGAATGAGGAGGAGAACAAATCCATGTGCATGTCTTGAAAATTTATTCCTCTCATCTTTTCCTACTGGTCACAAAAATAAGAAATCATTGCACCAAACAATTAAGCCTAACTCAGCTTTAATCAAGTCATTATCAATCCTTTATCAGTGAAACCATGCTTCTAATTCATATCAGTTATTGTAGTGCCTATGATCTAGTCAGGATGTTCCAATGACTGTCACCAGTCTGTATATGTTGCATGCGAACGTGAACCATAGGTATCGAGCACCTTGTTCATCTGGTCGATGTCTGGCATCAACATTAAATCAAGAGCCTGATGCTGGTTCAGCAAGATAAGGTAGAGATTCTAGACCTATAGCATGATGTACATGTTCGAAATAGAGAGAAACACAGCTGAATTTGAACTTTCATTTTAATGCATTGAGTTTAGGAGACCATTTGGCCTTCCAATGAAAGAAAATCCGGTCTTTTAGCTGGACTGAAATTTTTCGAAGAAGTCTCAGGTATAATGATTAAAGAGGACAAAATTTGTTACACGGAAAAAAACGGCCTCTTAGGCAGAGACCACTGTATACTCATATTTTTAGCAAATCAAAAGTGATAAACTTGTTAAACCTTGAAAAGTACATTTTGAAATTTTGCTCACATTGAAAGGAAAATTAGAATTTCCCAAACAAAAAAAACATGCTTGATACATGTCTTAAGCCAATAAAACAATGCAAAATTTTCATCTCAGTGAAAGAAGACAACTAATGGTTAAATGAGGCATATTTTAAAATGTAACTTTTAAGAAACATTGCAGTAAATAATGATAAAGCCACTTTTGAATTAAAGATTTTATAATAACACTGAAATTCAAAATTCAATGGTTATTAATCCAAAACACAGCAAAATTATTCTCATTTAACGCTGTTTTGGTATTACTCAGAAGATAAATCTTCATCCAAAAGAATGTCACTGGGTTTCTCATCATTTAGCGTTGTCTCAGAGGAAAGGTCAAGGGTTGTAGCAGGTGGATTGATTGATCTAGTACAAACAGGTCAACTTGTTGATATTTTCATTTGGGCTTTTCTTTTCTTTCTTACCAAAATATAAAGTTAAGTCTTGAACTGATAAAAAATCAACAATATCTGTCAATGCAATTCAATTGGTTACATCACTTGCAAAATGATATTTTTAATGTGAAAAAATTTGTCTGCGGTTTTAAGTGGGATATAATAGTGAACTTTTTAGTAAAATTAATTACATTTCCCATTTTATTAGAAACGGTAAGAATATAGTAAAACATATCTTTCATATATTAGCTTTGACCATCAACTGAGCAAAAGAATTTTTTTGCTTAACTGTTCAATTCTATTCTAAATCCAGGTCCATAACCATTTCTAAAGCTAGAGTAGAATAAACAAAGTCAGATTTACATAATAAAAAACACATGGTTTAATGGTTAAGAGCTAAATTTTAACTGTGATATGCAAAATATGGAAATGCAACTTGTGTGATTTTTTATAATGTCTGTAAAATAAAGTAACCCAGAGAACTGAAGCTTTTCCTGTATAGTGTGAAGAGGAACAGGTAATAATAATCCCCTCCTGGATAGAATGCTAGTCTGTCACAGGGTTTTTTTTGTCCCAAGCTGGTGCTGGCACCCATTTGCATCTGGGTCAAGCGGAAAAATGAGTGTTAAGTGTCTTTCCCAAGGAACACAATGTCGGACAAAGCACTGCTAGGATTTGAACACAGGAGTCCAGCAGCCTAACCACTAAGCCACCCATATATATATAGTATTTGTCTGATATTACTAATAAACTGTTGATCTCTTCAGTTGTTTTATACGTCAAATTGCTGTCTTGAGTTTTGAAGGAAATGAGAGAGTCTATATCCTTTCCATAATTCAGAGCATAATAAGAGAATAGGGAATTATATAATTTTTGAATATCATTTCACATTGCCATGTATCTATTCTAACATATCTGATTCCAATCCAAATTTGTTGTTCTCAAATGAATGACTTACTTTTTTAATTTGCAGATTTTGTAGAAAATGGCAAGTTCAGGAGAAGTTTTAAGATCTTTGTGCAATTTTGCTGTTTCAACCAATTGAAATCGAACCTGAAGCAAAGGTTTGGAATCAAACAATTAATTCACTTCTCAATTAAAAGCATACAATGGGATGTAGTTGATATGAACTTAAGAATACAAACAAATAAAAAGTCAACTAAGACTGCTACATACATAACCAAAAACTGAAAATAACAGACAACATAAAAAAAGCTAGAAGTAACGATAGACAATAAATTGCAATGAAAGAAATAACAGAGCAGTGTGCAGAAAAGCAAATGGCCTTTTGACCTTCCTTAGAGAGGCCTTTACAACTGTCCTAAACACGTCAAAAGAGAAGTGCTACAAGTCTTTAATATCAAATTATGGTAGCTGTGTCTTGGACTCACATCAATAGACCTACATACAAGAAATAAAGAAAGTGCAAAAGATTGCAGCCTGTTTTGTAACTCATAATTATACATATACCATGAGAAATATCAAAACCAACATGAATCAATTACAATGGATATCTTTAGAAGAACATAGAGCAAGAAATATGATAAGTATTTTCTTTGAATCTATAAATGGCCAACTGTTTATTTCGTTACATCAGCTTAAACTTAATACATGGACAACAAAATCAGGCTGTCAAACAGACATAATTTCATCTTTAAACATTGGCTGTCACCTGTACTCATTTTATCCTAGTACAGTAAGGCTGTTTAACGGACTACCAACATAAATCAAACTCAGCAGCAGCACTCAAGACTGAATTAAACACATCACTTTAAAATCAAAATTTTATTAACAATTTTGGGTCACATTAAAATATGCCTGCTGACACTACTGACTCAGGAATTGAGATTGTCAGCTATTGTGAACCGGACAGTGGGCAGGTACTTGCACCTGTACGGGGACTAGACAGTCCCGCCCTCTATGAGTCTCCTGCTGCCGTGCAGGCTGGTCTTGGCTGA
Source organism: Doris montereyensis (assembly GCA_037039925.1). Taxonomy (NCBI): domain Eukaryota; kingdom Metazoa; phylum Mollusca; class Gastropoda; order Nudibranchia; family Dorididae; genus Doris; species Doris montereyensis. Next base: position 373,090 of record JAXRKP010000001.1, read on the forward strand.
CCAAAGGCTAAGATAGTTAATCCCAACAGAAAATTGAAACATGCTGCCTTGCAGGCCAATCTCGGTTGACCAAAGACTAAGGGAGTTAACCCTGACAGAAAATACAAACCATGGCCTGGAAAGTGGCCTCAAGGTGGCAGCCTCACCACCTACCTAGGGTACAGTGGGCTAATCACCTGTTTACCCCAAACCAACTGATTCAGAAGACAACCCTGGAATCGAACACTGACATTTTGGAACATGGAATGTCCAAGCAATAAATGGAAAAGAGTTAGAATTAGCTAAAGAATTACAAAAATTCAAAGTTGATAATTTGGCTATCACAGAAACAAAACAAAATAAGACAAGGGATAGAAAATGTGGGACCAAATCATACTTTAGTCTTCTCAGCAGTAGATGCAAAGGATAAAGCTAGAGCAGGGCCTCCTAATACATAAAAGACATGAAAAGCTATTAGGCAGTTGGAAATCTATTAGCTCAAGGTTATGAGAGGTAAACATTTAACCAAAATGAAGAAAAATTAAATGATTAATAGCATATATGGACTAAATGAAGATGCCACCAAAGAAGAAAATATATCTTTGAAAACAATTTACAAAAATCTCAAAACCAAACAGGAACTAATGGTTTTAGGAGATTTAAATCTCATAGTTGGCAATAATGCAGAAACATCAGGTGGAAATTATGGGTAAAGAAGGAAAGACAACATGTTCTCCACACGGAGAGAGATTTAAAGACTTGCGTCTAAAGAATAACATCTTTTTTCCACATAAACATATTTACAAATATACAAGACTAAATGAAGACAGAAGTGAGAAGTCAATTATAGACTACATAGTAGTTAGCAGGTCCCTTTTTACAGTACAATGGATACAAGAGTTAACAAAGGAGCTGAAATATGTAGTGATTGTCACCTAGTGATTGCCAAAAAAGGGAGATTACTGACTGATGAAAACAAACAGAAACGGAAAGAGAAGAAAGCTACTAAACCCATAATATGAGAATTAAATAAACCAGAAGTAAAACAAATATATCAATCTAGGATAAAAAGATTTATCAGTGAAAGGCAGATTGATCTGAATGGTAGCACAATAGAAGAAAAGTGGTAACTGTATAGGGAAACATTTTTCAGTTGTATTGAAGAGGTCTGTGGTTGGATGGTTGGAAACAAACTAATGGATATAGGAAAAGAACAGCATGGTGGAATGAGAGTGTCAAATCTAAAATCAAAGAAAAGAAGGAAGCCTGGAAGAAATACTTACAAACGGAAAGGCCAGAAGATAGGATAGATTATGAGAGTAAAAGAACTGCTGCCAAAGAGGAAGTGAGGAAAGCAAAACAGGAGCAGTGGAAAGAGTTTGGACAAAGACTTCAAGAAAGCTACCAAGAAAATCAAAAGCTGTTCTGGGTAGCAATGAAAAGCATGAGTAAGACCAAAGCATGCCCAATGGGGCGTTTAGCACACAAAATTATCTGCCCTTGTTTCAGAAACAGATCGGTGGTAACTCTTTTGTATGGAGACTGAATCCCTTATTTAATTAATTATAGTAAAATTCAAGGGCAGTGAGTACCCAACATCATTATTCATAAATAATAATGTTATTACAAAAGCAGTATAACTACTGTTACCATTTATACGCTTGTTAATAATCAATTCTAATACTGTAAATAATAATGCCAACATTTGTCGTGATGATTATTATAATAATAAAAGAAGAAGTAGAAGAAGGAACAGGATGACCACCAGTAGTGATAACAATAACAAAGACTAAAAATAATAGAAAAGTACCACATAACCTTCTACGTGTTCCTATTTTTATAACTTATTGACTGGACCTTAACATGATTACTTTCTTATCTATTTCATTTGTTTGCGCTAATGAGGCGACGCAAAAGTGTTACCACAGCCAATCTCATGAAGTCGAATCGAGAATACCTGAAATAAACTAAAGCCCCTATAGTTTACATTTTGATCCAGTCATAAAATGTGTTTTAGTATTTTGTGAAGTCTGTTTTCAATTCTCAAATTCTCTAACAAATTAATAAATGTCTCAACCTTACTACAAGTTCAAATTTATTCTTTTTTTCCATGTTCTATTTCTTTCAACTCGTTCGTTGGACAGAAGAGCATCTTCATCCAGAACTAGAACCTAATATAAATAGATCTCAAGACAGGGAGATACAACATATTTATTTACAAGAGTGATATAAAAATCTCAATTATTAATTAGATTCTATGGCAACACAAGATAGTCAGACTTAAGCAATCTAGATTTCTAAAGTTCGAAAGGGTGACAATGCAAGCATTTAAGAATAAGTAGATCTATCGTTCTACTCTCCTGCCTGGCACTGGCAAGAATAAGTCGTGAAATGACATGCATAGGATGTCGAAGATGCCGTAGCAACTATTTTCCCACAATTTTATTATGTGTATCTAAAAAAATCTAGTCATATATGTTGATTAACATGTTTAGATAGATAACATTTAAGTGTTAAAGTCAGCATGTACGTCTTCTGCTGTCACTATACAATGAATAGTACTAGTAAGAAACAGCCACGCAAAAGAGTTACCACCAATCTGGGAAATCGCACAATGCATCATGGGACAGATTGGCAGTAGGAGCTTAACCCCTCATTAGACAAATGAAGAAAGGAAAATAATCAAGGAAGACAACGAAATCAAGGAAATATGGAGAAAATAATTTCAGCAATTGCATAATCCCTACAGAGCATGTGAAACAAGGAGTACAGATCAACTAGTAAGAATAACACATAATCCAGATGAGATAATTAAAGATGTACATATCTCCATGGAAGAAATCCAAACAGCTATACGAAAAATCAAACTAGGAAGGGCCCATGATACTAGAAATGAGACTGAGGAAAAGACTACAAGATCAGATTGAAGAGCATCAGAGCGGATTCAGGCCAGGGAGAAGTATACATGACCACATATTTACAATAAGACAAACAATAGAAAAATTCATTGAAAGAAATATTGACCTACACCTCTGTTTTATTGACTTAGAAAAGGCATTTGGCACCGTGAGGAGAAATGAACTATGACATTCTTTGAAAGAACATAATGTAAAACAAAACCTGATAGAAGCTATTAAAAGTGTTTCATAATAAACCAACATGCGCAGTGAGAGTAGCTGGAACTTTATCTAAAGAATTTGATGTAGATATAGGAGTAAGACAGGGCTGTAATCTTAACACTCTTTCGTTTATCACATTCATGGATTCAGTTTGAAAGGCATCATCAAAAATGAAGAAAATGAATGCAGGTATGTGGAAATTCAAACCAGTAAATCTATCAATGCTTTCGTTTGCTGATGATTTAGCTCTATTTGAAAAATCAGAAAGCAACCTTTAATATAATATCAACAAGTTGAATAATGAACTAAATGAAAGAGGATTCAAAGCCAATGCAAAGAAAACAAAAACAATGCTAGTAACTAGGAAACTAAAACACAAAACCTTAAACTGGACAGAGAGAAATAAGAACAAGTTCAAAATTATAATTACCTAAGAGTAATGTTTAGTCAGAAGGAAAACCAAGAGAAGAAATCAGCCAGAATCCAAAAATGTAATGACAATACATAACCATCTAGGAAAGGCATTTGTAGGCAAACAAGAAATTATATCAACAAAAACCAAAATGGCTGTATACAACACAGTTTATTGTCCCACTCTCCTCTATGGCAGTGAAATATGGACCTTAGACAGTAGGGAATACAGTAGAGTACAGGCAGCTGAAATGAAATATCTCAGAAGAGTAAAAAGGAGAAAAAAAAAAGAGACAAAATCAGAAACACAACAATAAGAGATCAAACCAAAGCAGATTAGAGCTGTATCGAGTACGCTATTTTAGAGTGTTGCAAGCCTCAAGACTTCTGGTATTTGTATATTGCAAACTGATTTGCATCTTGCAAGCAGTGATGTCACAGCGAGCAGGTCACATGAGTATTGTTAGAAGCAAGTTCCTATCAAGACTTAAATCAATGTTGGATCTTGCAAATCAGTCTTGCATGTTGCGAGCAGTGACATCACAGCAAGCAGGTCACGTGAGTGTTGTAACAAGCAAATACCTATCAAGCTTCAAATCAGTGTTGCATGGATGCAACACTCTCACTCGAATGGGAAGCGGAAGCAAAACCCACACACAGTCAAATCAAGAGAGGTGACCTCGAAGGCTCGCCTCAAAGGCTTGATCGAAGCAACACTACCGATATCTGTATGCAAGACTCTGCAAGCAGGCAAGATGCAAGCAGGTCTTGTATCAAGGTGTTGAAACTTAAGGCTTGTATCAGTGTTGCAAGCCTCAAGTAGTATTGCAATTACGATACAGCTCTAAAGCAGATGACATTAAAACTAAGATAGAAATAAATCAACTGAGATGATTTGTGCATGTAAACAGAATGAATGAAAAGAGAATAGCTAGATCAGTATACAAGGCTAAAACCCAAGGTAAACGACCAAAAGGTAGATCTTGGAGTAACTGGGAAGACGATATAATAGAGATACTACACTAAAGCAAAGAAATTTAACCTTCACAGTCACATAAGGAAACAGAAAAGGTCAGGACATGGTAGCCTGGAGCAAGATCATTTTGGGTATCTAAACCCATACACCAGAGAATGGGAACTGATAAAGAAAGAAAGAAGCTATAATGAAGAATAAAAGAAGAAGAAAAGAACAGTAATAATCAGAGTATTTTTCAGGTGATGTCATAATCCTCAACACTATGAGAAATTATTCTTTAAAAAAGTTGATATGACAGTTGTTTGAAAGATAATTAAATGTTCCGCATCTTAACTCACCATTAAACCAAACACTTGCTTGTAAAGTGATGGGACATTGTTCTTAATAAAAAGATGCAGCAGCAGATGCTATATGAGAAGCATCACTTGCGATGTGCATCCAAATGGCATTCAATTAATGCACTGTGAGGAAAAACATGCATTTACATTGTTTTAAGACATTTTGTTGTAAAGAAACAAATTTTAAATTCATGTTCTATTTCCATATATATTAACATGAAAGAAAAGGTAGCATTATGGTACATACTATTCATATTAATAATGACCCAATTTTGACATCTGAACAATAGAAAACCAAAGCAATTGTTCCCCACAATTTATTTTTCCATTCTAATAGGGTATTTACTAAACGTACGCAGTCAATCAAAAGCATCTGACATCTTGGCTGTCAACAAATTATATGACTTGTATGCTTCTTTTCAGTTTTAATGATTTATATGGAAGGAAAGAATTGTTCACAGTAAATTGAAAAGAGTAAGAAAGCAAACATTTTAGTAAGTTGAAATTTGATTTTATCTGACCACCACATTATTATTATTTCACTTGCCATAGATCAAAGATATTTTCATGCATACATGTCAGTTTGTGCAGATTCTAAAATGAAGTACAGCCAGTGAGCCTGCACTTGTGTGGGGATACGCCTATAAATTAATCTTTATCTTTTTATCTTTAACTCAAACAATAAGTTTGAAGATCACCTTTTAAACTAACATGAAATATTTTAGATACTTTGGGGTAGTTACTTTCAGTAGAAGTAAACATATGTTAGGTAACAAGCATACAAAATCAATGTGCTTTTGATTTCAACCCAGACTTTAAGCAAGCAAATAGCTTTTATATTTAAAATGAACGGCACAATAATTTAATTAAATACCTTAAACCTGAGACATGCCCACAAAGTTTGGACCATTTACATATTTTAATTTTTTTTTTACTGAAATGTCTTGAGAGGATAGTGTTAAAAACAATTATAATTACAAGCGGACCTACTTTCGACTTACACCAATTTGCCTATAAATCTAAAAGGGGCGTTGGAGATGCTATTCTATTTTTTACAAATAACGTGTACCATCATCTTGATACTCCAAAAAGCTATGCCAGTACTCTTTTCGTTGATTTTTGAAGTGCTTTTAATACAATACAGCCACACATCCTGATTCCTAAATTGTTAAATATGGGTTTGGGGAAAAGTGTAACTCTCTGGATCTTAGATTTTCTGACCAACAGACCTCAATTTGTTAGATTAAAATAAGAGAATGGTACTGTCAGTAATTATAACAAACACTGAGCACCCCAGGGGACTGTCCTTGCATCTATTCTCTTTCTGTCTATATTAATGATTGAAAAAATTGTGTTTGAAAACATCCCAATAATAAATTATGCAGATGATACATCTATCCAAGCTCTTATCAGGTCAGAAGTAGATCTAATCAATTATGCTCAAGAAATCAAAAGGTTTGAAAAATGGTGTGATGACAATTATTTACAGCTTAATGTTAACTAAACAAAAGAAATGAGTTTTGATTTAGGAAGACAAATAACACCCATAATGATATTGTTATAAAAGATGAAACAGTTGAGAAAATTAATGAATATAAATATCTTGGCATAATTTTTTACAAGAAGCCAGAATGTCAAAAACAATCTAAACAAAAGAATTTATTTTATGAGGAAGTTTTATAAGTTTTAAATTGATAACACCTCCTAATAAAACTTTTCCATCAAGCTTGCATAAAGAGTATTATTATTTTTAGCATAACTGCATGGGAGAAAATACAAGAATTAGAGAAAAGAAGAAATTATTTAGGACACTGAACCATGTAGGAAACCTCATAAATGAAATAGAGCTGGAGAACTTTGAAGATCTGTATGAGAAAGAAGCAATGCAAGATCAAACTCAAGAATATACAATACCCACCCTCTTTTCTCCATACCCAAAACAAAAAGCGGTCGATTTACACATTTAAAATCCCGCACTGAAAGATATTTTAGATATTTTTTTCCAAGGCCATACAAAAGTTTGACCATACTTATTTTGAAAAGCACAATGGCATTTTTGCTCACAATGTTTAAGAAATGTAAATTGAT
>JAXRKP010000001.1:382500-392500 GCA_037039925.1 Doris montereyensis
AGAGAGAGAGAGAGAGAGAGAGAGAGAGAGAGAGAGAGAGAGAGAGAGAGAGAGAGAGAGAGAGAGAGAGAGAGAGAGAGAGAGAGAGAGAGAGAGAGAGAGAGAGAGAGAGAGAGAGAGAGAGAGAGAGAGAGAGAGAGAGAGAGAGAGAGAGAGAGAGAGAGAGAGAGAGAGAGAGAGAGAGAGAGAGAGAGAGAGAGAGAGAGAGAGAGAGAGAGAGAGAGAGAGAGAGAGAGAGAGAGAGAGAGAGAGAGAGAGAGAGAGAGAGAGAGAGAGAGAGAGAGAGAGAGAGAGAGAGAGAGAGAGAGAGAGAGAGAGAGAGAGAGAGAGAGAGAGAGAGAGAGAGAGAGAGAGAGAGAGAGAGAGAGAGAGAGAGAGAGAGAGAGAGAGAGAGAGAGAGAGAGAGAGAGAGAGAGAGAGAGAGAGAGAGAGAGAGAGAGAGAGAGAGAGAGAGAGAGAGAGAGAGAGAGAGAGAGAGAGAGAGAGAGAGAGAGAGAGAGAGAGAGAGAGAGAGAGAGAGAGAGAGAGAGAGAGAGAGAGAGAGAGAGAGAGAGAGAGAGAGAGAGAGAGAGAGAGAGAGAGAGAGAGAGAGAGAGAGAGAGAGAGAGAGAGAGAGAGAGAGAGAGAGAGAGAGAGAGAGAGAGAGAGAGAGAGAGAGAGAGAGAGAGAGAGAGAGAGAGAGAGAGAGAGAGAGAGAGAGAGAGAGAGAGAGAGAGAGAGAGAGAGAGAGAGAGAGAGAGAGAGAGAGAGAGAGAGAGAGAGAGAGAGAGAGAGAGAGAGAGAGAGAGAGAGAGAGAGAGAGAGAGAGAGAGAGAGAGAGAGAGAGAGAGAGAGAGAGAGAGAGAGAGAGAGAGAGAGAGAGAGAGAGAGAGAGAGAGAGAGAGAGAGAGAGAGAGAGAGAGAGAGAGAGAGAGAGAGAGAGAGAGAGAGAGAGAGAGAGAGAGAGAGAGAGAGAGAGAGAGAGAGAGAGAGAGAGAGAGAGAGAGAGAGAGAGAGAGAGAGAGAGAGAGAGAGAGAGAGAGAGAGAGAGAGAGAGAGAGAGAGAGAGAGAGAGAGAGAGAGAGAGAGAGAGAGAGAGAGAGAGAGAGAGAGAGAGAGAGAGAGAGAGAGAGAGAGAGAGAGAGAGAGAGAGAGAGAGAGAGAGAGAGAGAGAGAGAGAGAGAGAGAGAGAGAGAGAGAGAGAGAGAGAGAGAGAGAGAGAGAGAGAGAGAGAGAGAGAGAGAGAGAGAGAGAGAGAGAGAGAGAGAGAGAGAGAGAGAGAGAGAGAGAGAGAGAGAGAGAGAGAGAGAGAGAGAGAGAGAGAGAGAGAGAGAGAGAGAGAGAGAGAGAGAGAGAGAGAGAGAGAGAGAGAGAGAAAGCAGAGAAACCAGCTGAAATGAAAATGCATGTCAGCATGTGACACTTGCATTCAGCAAATGGCAGTCCAGAATCTTAGCTGACCATATTTCGGAGATCTAACATTGCTTAGAAGCCACAGACAGTGAATTGATGGTTTGCATGTTGGTGTTAAATAAAACTGAGGCTGCCACATGCTCACCTACCAACAAACAAGGAATAGATAAGAAAGGAAATATCAAATATTTATTACTAATTGTAAATTTTCTCCAAGAGATAAAGAAAGATGGACCCCATAATAATCACTCATCTTATACTCTATGAAATGTGTTATTTTCTTTATATTTAGCAGATAAACCTAATCAATAAAAAATAAATTATCTTAAATCAAACATTTGATTTTATCATACTATGACTTACATCATCAACTGAGCTCTCCATTCATAGTCTTTATCCTCAATATCATCCAAGGCTTTGACAACTTGATGCAAACTAACTTAGCTAAATATTGTCTATATCCTGGCTTGAGAAATGGACGGCAGAACTGCCAATAGATCAGTGACGCATTATATACAAGAAAGTGGTATCTGTAAAAAGAGAGGATAAAGACAGAAATGACTGATTAAACGAGTATCAATAATGTTTGAATTAATCTGTTCTGATTTATATCATAAATAAAAAATAAATATGAAAATATAGAAATCATTGGATAGATATTCTCAAAATAGAATCACATCTCCCTGAGGACAAAAAATCAAACTATTAAATCAGCAAATGATGATGCATTTTCTCACCTGGGTGTTTTCTTAGCAAATGAGATGGCTTTGAGAATATAAACAACGTCTTATCAAATTGTTCCTGCAGATAAAACAATATAGATAACAGGAAATGGGTATCAATATTTTCTTAATCAAACCATATAATTTATTGAAATGACAACATTTGTTGGATATTTTATGCCTTTTATTGATATGCCTTTTCAGCTCCATTTTACTTCTCTGAATGTACATCTATGTTATTCTTTTTTTCCTTTAGACAAGGAGAAGGAGGAAATGAAAGGATTTTGTTGTGGTCAAGAACGTGAGGTGAGCTATGGCTGTCAAAAGATTTATTGTTTACAATTTATGAATCCTAATTTTAACTATAAAATATATATTGCATATAGTCCTCACAACATCAAAGTGTAATAAATAATTTTATGCAGAAAATATTCCTGGGAATAAGAATTTGTGATGTGTACAATCCTGACTCTAAGTTATAAGAAATATATAAATATTTAAACCAGACAAGCTTGAATAAGTTTAAAAAATGAACAAGATATTCTCTTACAGGTTTATATGAGCATTCTGAGGAGCCATGAGTTGCGCTTTGACACAAGTACGCCCTGCATAAAAACTGATTAGATGGTGGCTGACGATGAAAAACATTTTCAAGCATTCTCGTGCCATCTCTGCCAGTCCATTCTAAAAAGAAATTCAAATAATCAAAAGACAAATTAAAAACTTGTGAAATTGAAATGGCCATTTCATCTACACTTTCAACAACCAAAGTGATTTGCAATGAATTATTTTCAGTGAAAATGAAGTGAGTATACAAATCAGACCATTTCTATTCATACTACCTCTTGTATCTCAAAAATGTATGGCTTGTACTTTGGCAGTTTTATTGGATTGTTTGAGACTGTCGTATTTGGTATGTGTGTTCACTCCATACACATGCACATTCATACTTTCGTAGGTATACAAAGAGAATCAAGAGGACAACTTGCTTGTTCTAAGATCAACTATAAGACTGGTGGATTATTCTTGTTAAGACATAGACATGCAGATACAGACAGGGTGGTATTCATTGTCGAGTACTAGACGAGTACAATACATGACAGGGTCATAGAATAAATCAAGTTATCAGTAGTTTTCACACGTTTTTCTAATATCAATTCAATTTCCCGGGCAGTGGACAGGTAAGCACCTGTACAGGGAGTAGATGATCCTGCCCTCCACAAATCTCTTGCTGCCTTACAGACGCTTGTTTTGGCCGACCAAAGGCTAAGGAGTTAACCCTGACAGAAAATAACAACTGCTGCCTTGCAGGCTGGTCTTGAATGACTTAAGGCTAAGGGAGTTAACCCTGACAGAAAATAACAAGGCCTGGTAGGGGCCTCAAGGTGGCAGCCCCACCATCTACCTAGGGTACAGTGGGCTAATCCCCTGCTTATCCAAAACCAAAATGATTCAGAGAAATAAATGTAACATAACCGGCTTGATCTTTCGAAGACAGACTTGGAAATAAATACGGACTGTGATTTTTGAAGCATGGAATGTTAGGGCAATAAATGGAAAAGATAAAGAATTAGTTGAAGAAATGGAAAAATTCAAAGTAGATATTTTGGCCATTACGGAAACAAAGAAAAAAGGACAAGGAATAGAAAATGTAGGGCCGAATTATATTTTAATCTTCTCAGGAGTAGATGTCAAAGATAGGGCTAGAACAGGAGTAGGCCTCCTAGTGCATAAAAGGCATAAAACTACCAGAAAGTTGGAAATTTATAATCACTTAGTGATTGCCAAAATGAGATCACTGACCGAAGGAAACAAACAGAAAAGGAAAGAGAAGAAAGCTACTAAACTCAAAATAGAGGAACTAAATATACCAGTAGTAAAACAGGTATACCAATCTAGGATAAAAAGATTTATCAGTGAAAGACAGATGGATCTGAATGATAGCACAATAGAAGAAAAGTGGCAGATGTATAAAAAACACTCCCTCAGGTGTACTGAAGAGGTCTGTGGTAGGAAACAAATTAAAGGAGATAGGAAAAGAACAGCATGGTGGAATGAGAATGTCAAGACTAAGATCAAAGAAAAGATGGATACCTGGAAGAAATACTTGCAAACAAAGAGACCAGAGGATAGGATGGACTACGTGAATAAAAGAACTATCGCCAAAGAGGAAGTGATGAAAGCAAAACCGGAACATTGGGAAGAGTTTGGACAAGACTTCAAGAAAACTATCAAGGAAATCAAAGCTGTTCTGGGGGGCAATGAAGAGCATGAGTAAGACCAAAGCATGCCCAATACGACAAATTAAGAATGCCAAAGGAGAAATAATGAAAGAAGACAGCGAAATCATGGAAATATCGAGAAAGCATTTTCACCAATTACATAATCCCTCCAGAATGTATGAAACAAGGAGTAAAGATCAATTAGTAAGAGTAAAATTTAAATCATATCAATGCTTTATTAATTTTGAAAAGAGGATTTATCTTTTAATGTGCTCGTCTCACCTGAAATGCAAACTCAGCACATAGGACATACAAATCTTGTCCAAATGATTCTGGAGCATCAACAGCAGGTCTTGTTTCTGCAACATTGCGGAGTAGAGCATATGCTTGCTGCAAAGCTTGATTTTTGGGTCCAGCTGGCAAAATTTAATATATATACATTTTACCAAATGAAAAATATGTCGGTAGTGTCAAAAACATTTTTTAATTTAATCTTTTATGTGATCAAGGATCAATAATATCATTTTAGACATCTTTGCCAAAATTTTAAAGAAGTAGAGCTTTCTGCCTTATCAACTAACAATCTGTATTAAACAATTATAGTTTCCATGGCATTGAATCATCATTTCATTTTATATTACCAGAATAAAGATGATCACTATTTCAATAAAGCCTATCAATGTAAGCATTCCCATTCTGTGTCTTGGCACAAGAAAAGAGAAACAGAATTTAAACTTAAGTCTTTGTACTTTTAATCGAATAGGAAACGGACACCTATAATTCTCCAGCATGTATGTCATGCCATCTTTATTTCACCACTAAAGAAAACACTCTAAAAAACAATTATATTGTTAGAGTCATACAGGTAACCAAAAGTGAGATTTACTAAAACATTGGGGACTAAATTATGACTTAGGCATTCATATTCATATACATGGCAGTTTCTATATATTGACAGCTTCTATGTCAACACCAAAAGAAATGTTGCATACTTAAAAAAAAACAAATAAATAAATGATGTTTCTAATGTCTTGGAACAATTTCAAGTGTTCTAGGTCTTTAGAATACAGTAGTCCCTGGATAATTACATGCTATTTGGGAGAAAAGAAAAGCATGCAATTAAGTGTACCGTGCAGTTATGGGAAGCTACTCTATTAACTCCATCAAATGAATGTAATTTTATTGGCTGCACCTGATGGTGTTTACGTGACATATATAGATACATAACAACACGTGTGATTAGGACTATTATATTTTGGGTTTTTTGTTTGTTTTTCAATTTCAATTGCAATTATTATGTGTGTTGATGACGCGTAAGTCTGTTCTGTTCTATGGACAGCACAGCAGGCTAGATCAAGATGGATGACAAGCATGCATCAGAGTACAAGGTTATACCTACATCATGTGCCAAGGGTTTTACCAATCTAGGTTGTTGATGTTCAATGTCTTTCTCTCTTTTTTTTCTTTGCTTTTAAGGGGATATGCAGGTTTTGAAACTATTTTTTTCCTTTTGACTTTTTTTCGATTAATTTATGCACCTACGTAGGCAGTGTATTGACATATGAACTTCTGTGGTGTTGTTTACTTGGTTGTCATGGAAACGAGCGACATCTTTAATTTTTTTGTTTACAGTTTACAGAAAACCCTCAAGACAAACTCACTCCAAACTTCACATATAAATTCTTCAAGACAATGTCTATATATAAAACTTAAAAAACGAAATTTGGTCTTTTATTTTTATTCATGTTTATATGATTTTTTGAGTTAGCCATATAAAACATATATAAAGTATTTTATAATAAAAAAGATTTGCAAAAAGTATACATTTTTCGGAAAACTGAATTTTGAAAGTTTGTTTAAAAAATGGCTACTTATATGCGAAATTTCATGAAAAAAAATGTATAAATAAGGCCAAATAACTATATATAGTCTAAAAAAACATTTCGAAAAAACCACAACTGATATTTCACAAAACTTAAAACATACAAAAACACAACCTTCACACATTTTTCGGCTAACAGGTGTTTAGACTTGTAGCAATACTAAGAATAAAATGAATATATTCTGTAATCAAATACAATCATGAATGCAGAATGATTCTTTACTTTCAAGAGAACCCCACCGTGGGACCGACTGCATCGCTCATAGGAAACAACACGCGTCATCGCACAAGAGCAGTGTTGATTTACTGAACAAGTCAGTCGTCACAGGCAGGGAAAGACTTCGTGACTGTTCGCCCGGGTGTTTGTAGCATTTGAGTGTAACCATTGCCCGTATACGGAAGTGTCGGCTTTTTTTGTAGTGCTGAATACAAATTGTACTATAGCGAAATAATACTAAAAGGACTTTGTTGGTTGTCTAGTCTCAACGTGACAGTACAGGGGATACAAGAAGGTGTGTAATGGGGTTATAGCTTTGTGAGAGTTTCAAAATAAGGTAAAATATTATAACTTGTCACAACACTGGTGGTGGTTGTTGTCTTCATATACTATTTTTTCATAGAAAGACAAGCAATTCAAATGTTTATAAGTAAAGCTAAGAAGTGGAACTAGAAAGAAATGCCATAACCTCAATTTTTATATTTTAACCTAATATAGCCCATTCCAGGTGCCGTATATTCCCTTAACCCTTCTGAGGTGGATCCCATATATTTGCATGCCGCTGGTCACTCTAAGCACACCTACGCTAATGGCGTGTCCCGTACATTTGCATCACTCCCCGCCTTCCAGCAAGACAAAGCATTAGTGGCGGGTCCCATATAACTGCACTGCAGTGCACTCAAAGATGGCTTTTGGGAATGCCTCTATTCTGACCAATTACGCTGATCAACCCACGCCACGCCAAACAGAGAAAGTCTATTATTCTAAAGGAGTAAAAGTGATACTTCATTTCCAATATATTTCTTATAAAGAGATACAACAACACACAGGAGCTCTATCTCAATTGCAGGCTGTGGACCCTCTGCAAAGTGGACAAAACCAAAGACTTGTCTTCGTATGACCGATGCAACTTCTGGACATATGTCAATTACTTTAGTAAGAAGCTCCACCCACAAGCAAGAAATAGTGATTGATATAAATAAAAGATATAAGTAGGTTGTGACCTTCAGCCAATAAAAAGAAACCCTGCTCAGGGTTGGCCAATCAGGGGGAGTATTGTGTTGATGATTATATTGTCAAACATCACATACGCCAAAATACATCTCCACTACAACATAAGAATGAAGAGATTAGAGTGTTGAAAGTACAAGGGAAAACTGAAGCTTTCATCTGAGATCAGCGACCAGCAACAAAGGAACTTTGATCTGTCAAATAGGTCTATTTCACATGGTCATGATGATATATGGTATTTGGACAAGAGGAAGGGCGGCCATTTGAAGTGGGAAGATGGGAAAAACCACTGGATTGCGTAAGGGGTGGGGGCTGTTTGGGAGGAGGTGGGTTACTATTGAACTGTAGGAAGGGGACAGCCAAGAATACAAAACAATGGTCCCTCATGTCATTGTAAATGAGAAGAGAGGGTGATACTAGTTATAAACATAGGGTAGGGAGGGAGTTTTCAAAAGCATGGGAAGCTGAGGAGAGGTGTTGGATCTGGGATAGAGCGTGTTGCGGCAGCTGGGGTGATACACACTTGTGAAAGCAATAAACTGGGGGGCCTGTTTCTTTCATCATGGGAATGTGTTACAGCCAGCCACGGTATTATTGAATGACTGGAGTAAAGCCTGACCAGGCCGCCACATGCCCCCCTCCCGCTCTATGTGTTACCTCATCTCTCTCTCTCTCTCATTTTTCTCATTTTCTCTGTCCTCTCTATTCATCTTTCTTTATCTTCCTCGTTCTCTTTATGTCTCCTGTTTGTTTCCTTTCCTCTTCTCTCTCTCCCTTTCTGTCCCTCCCTCGTCTCTCTCCGTCTCTTTTATAGCAGTTGTATTTCGTTTTCTTCTTTCTTTTTGTCTATTGATGTTATGAGGCTTACTCTGTTGATGAACATCGTTGCACCAATGGCTCTCTATTAGTATTAGTTTCGACCAGCAGCATTTAGTGTTTACTTGTTTCTATGTCTCCTTGTTGTTTGTGAAGGTTGGGCACACTGAAGAATTCTCGGTCCTGACCCGATTTCTATCTTTTAGTATTATACCTTTCATATTCCTCTTCATTAGTAATGGGCCAATAGCAGTATTATTCCTTTTCATGTTTAATAAAAGTAGGCTGTAATAGATGTTATTGTTAGTAAATAATGCAATACAAACACGATGACAATATGAATAACAATAACAAAATGAATTGCCCGCTATGTCACCTTACTCAACGAAGATAAAAAACTATCACAATAATCACAGGTACATCGTGGTCAAGCACGGCAGCCTCGTCAGCGGAGCGATGAAACTATTGGTGTCCCGTCAAGGAAGCCTCGTACACGGCTAAACGAGAATATTGACCAACATTGAGGTCAGCAATAGAAGGGTTAAGGAGTGATGTTTTTTCATTTGAGTTTGGGTTTTTCGTTTTAGTATATATATATGAGGAACTATCAAAATGTAGTCATCTTTTATCATTGAAAAGTTTGTAGCATTCTTGTTTGTCATGGAAACTGTCACCGTCTTGGAATTTGACCCAATTTCTTGGCCAGCCATGACCTACCGCCCCCCCATAAATCAATTTCAAGAGTCGGCACACTACTTGGCCTGCTGACTACAGCAATCAGTCTGCCGACTAAAGCAATCATATTCCACCACAATAAAGTCTGAGGATAAAATTGTGATGGCCGAGTCGGCCCATTTGGGGACAAAGTCGACCCACAGTAGATCACGGCCGACTGAGAATGGGCATCATAAAGACATCCTTAACAAAACAAGTATTTTCACTAGTAACACGATACAGTAGTGCCCTCTGGGAGATTTTACGACATAAAATTTACAACAATTGGTCAATTTTTCCCTATTAGAGGAAGGATTTGTGTTTACTTCCGGCAGCAAGCCTTAAGGGGGCCAAGTCAGGGCCAGATGCCTCAAGATCTAGAGGGGTGTATTGTCAGTATGGCCACTGAGGAACTGGAAGTAGAGGTTATGTAAATATAGGAACCTATGTGTGTCCATAAATCATCCTATGGTGTTGCAAAATACCTAAAAATAATTGATCTTGTAATAAATATGACCACTTTGTATAAACTGTGAATTTTGATTGGAATGTCCCAAATTTCCCTTATAACATCAACACAGTCACTGTAACATCAGCATAGCTACATTTAATAGCAAAACAATCACCCACCATAAGACAAAATACAATCACAACAGATTCTTATTCGTTGATGTTTGGAAGAAACAATATATAGATCTATTGTTATTGAAATGAGAGCTTGTACTGGAATATAGAGATCTTGGTACTCCTGAACAATTGATTTCCCATTGACACAAAGAATGGTTAGCCAGATAGGTACACTGTCACCAAAATTGTGTAATGGGAATGAAGTGAACATAAGAGGGGGAATGGGGGGGGGGTCTACCCCTTTGTTGAGTCAAAACCCAGTGAAAAAAAGAAGGGTGGGTTTCAGGGGGTTCCTCCTTGTTATGTGAGAACCTAGGAGTCGGAGAGGAGGGAGGAGGGTGGGGAAGGGGTCCTGAAACCATCTAGCCACTACATTCACTTCAGTTACAGGTCTAAC
>JAXRKP010000001.1:400000-427500 GCA_037039925.1 Doris montereyensis
CTCCGTTGTCAGTATTGGTTTCACAACTACTCCCTTTTCTGGCATTCTTGGCACAATGATTTGAATAGTTCGACATCACCCCTCAGAATGTTAGCATACTTCAATGACAATTCCTTCATCATTCTATCTCTACCACCATAACCAGTTGCAACATGGGCTTTCTTGATGATTTCAAATGTGTCCTCTATGCATGTGTAGTAGACTAGAGGTTCACCGGATGTCTGGCGCTTCTTTATAAGTTTCTGAACGTCACCACATTCAAGAATTTCATACCTGTTGAGAAGATAATATTAATGGCGGGACTTTGTTTTGAATGATTCACTGGCAGCCTTGATCTCTTCAATTATGTTGTGGTAAACATCCTTTGGAATGAGATATTTTGGACACTTTTCATATTTCTCAAGCAAGTCATTTCGAAATCTCATCTCAATACTGTCCGTCATTTTTATTGTATTTTTCGTTGTAATTCACAAAAAACAGCAAGAACAGAATATTTCAACTTCAACACGCACGTTCAACTTTTCATCTGCGAACGCCCAAGTATTCGAGCTGTGACTGATTCAGTGTGTTCAGTGTGTCGCCACAATTACGAGTATTATAACTCAGGAGAGGTTTCCACTTTGACTTGAAAACAATGACACGAATTTAAATAGTGTTCACGGGAACTGGGAATGACAGCCATGTGAGCGCTCAGCCGGCTGTCATTTGAATAAACACAACGAGTTACACAAGGTGACTGAAATCAGTCAAACTGTGAATTAAATGCGACTAAATTTCAGTCATTTCATGAAATGACTGGAAATTTTAGTCATTTCATGAAGTGACTGACCCTCACAGTCATTTCATGAAATGCCTAAAAACATTAGCCATTTCACGAATGACTGATTTCACAGTCTGACTGTACACACACACACACACACACACACACATATATATATATATATATATATATATATATATATATATATATATATATATATATATATATATATATATATATATATATATAATTCTCTCTCTCTCTCTCTCTCTCTCTCTCTCTCTCTCTCTCTCTCTCTCTCTCTCTCTCTCTCTCTCTCTCTCTCTATCTATCTCCTTCTCACCTTTTATTATCTACTTATTTTCATATTTTTATTTCATTCTAGATGTGAATCGTCATTCTCGCTCATTCTTCACATCCCCTCTACCACGTTTCTTATCATCACTGTCTTTTTCTTTCTTTCTTCCTCCTTTCTGTTTTTCTTCTTACATCACATTGTGTGATGCCGAGATACTACTTAGATCTAGATTCTAGATATTTCTCGTTTGTTGTCTGACGAAGGGTTATACCCGAAACGTCACGTGTTTGTTCTGTCTTTATTAGTGGAGTTGTCACGTATTGTCATATTTCGCCCTTGACTTCACTCCACTGTGGCTCCTTCGTATTATTAATTATTCAGGGCTACAAGATGCGCGCTCAGTGGGGTTATTACATAAAATGAGCGATAAATACGTAACCTTCCCCACTACAGCCTTGACAAAGATATAATGCTAGCTGTACAGCTCTTTAGCTAGAAAAAAGGGGTGTCAAGCACATGGTCACATGTCCAGTGCTGGCTTGGAAGCGATCGGGGCAAAAAAAATGCGTTTTTGGTGGTTATGATGAGAGATGAACACAAGTAATACAACTTTTCTTTCTTCCTGATTTCGAATTGTGTTGCGCCACTATAAAGAATAGCGAATTCCTGATGGAATTCCTCTGTTGCTCCACTTTCTGTGGCCGCTCTCACAGAAAAGACATTATGAGAAAATGAGGACACAAAGACTAGAGAGCATTTTTAGGGGAACGTTGTGGCTTCAGATAGAAGAACTAAAGCATCACCCTGGCCCTTGGCATTAGCCAACTCAATTACAATAATTACATGATTGGCTGGATTGAAGTTTACTTTAATTTGGTGAACTTGGATTTGTCCTTGACAATGTGAACAGATGCACCTGAATCAACCAAAAACGTGTCATTGTCATTCAAATTCTGGTCACACCATCGGTACTGGTTTCTGCAGAAATGTGTGTCATGTGTGTTTGATCTGCAGTTTTGACACCAACATTTCTTGAACTTTGGTCTAAACTTGAGATTTTGGTAAGACCAGGAATATGCACTTGTGGACTTTTTTTTCGGTTTGAACAGTCATCACAGACGAAGATGAAATTTGTTGGATTCTTTCGTTGTCTTCATAATTACGGAGAGCAACTTTTAATTCAGAAAACGTCAGAGGTTGGTATTTCTGGGTTATGACAGTCGTGAACGATTTAAAAGTATCTGGAGGAAGACCTTTTAAAATCATCGCGACCAGCAAACTGTCCTAGTGTCACTGATCTCTTCTTTTGCATCTCGCTAGGAGGACTCAGCTGACTCCGCACGGATGATATAATCAGTTACTGACTCATGCTCACTTTTGATAAGCGATGTCAGTTGTGTATACAGCATGATATTGATAATAATGACCATGGGCTTGCCTGCCTTAATGGCTGCCCATGATCTTGAGAGCGTTTCTCCCATCATTCTTTGCATCCCGGATGATAACTGACAGCGGCCGATCATCCAGAACTTGGACCAATTCAGCAAAACCTTCCTCATTTTTCTCTGTACCGGGTATCAACTTCAACAAAGTGGTCATCTACTCATCTAGATTGATAAAGACATCGTGTAAATTACAGACCCTACCACCTAGAATTTCACTTCCCACAGTTCGTATCCCCCCCCCCCTCACCATCAAATGTTGCAATACGACTTCTGGGCCCACACCCTGTTGGTTGTGATGTAGCCATGCTTACAGATCACAGTGGATAGTGGATGTGATGGATGTGACGGTTGCCATGGAAACGGCGGCCATCTTGGATTTTGCCCCTAAATTTCACCACATTCAATATCGATAGGCTTTTTCATTTTTCAATTAATATCTTTCAAACTTGGCACACACCTTATTTGATTCAATATCTAAATTTAATTAAATCAGATTTTTGTTTCATTAGTAAGTTTTGATTTTATGAATTTTTGAAAATAGCATGAGATTGAGAACAACCAAAAATATACAAAAACATTATACAAAAAAATGCAATTTATCCAAAACTATAATAAATAACAACAAAAAAGCCTCTGATCAATTCTTTGTCTCTCCCACCCCCCACCCCCCCAACACTGATCATCCATACCAAATTTCATGAAGATACGTTTGAGAAATAAAAAAATAGATAGGAAATAATGAACAAAAAATTACATTTTGAGAAAATTGTATTTTTTCTCTTATTTTCTTGAATACATTTTTCTCCCATAAACCTAAGAAAAGAGTAGGATTAGGATAATAATGTGGAAAATCATAAAATTTTGAGAGGCTTTCAACTGCTTCTTATTGATACTGTTTCAAGTGCACCAGCACCTTTTTACTCATTTTGAGAGGGTCCTATTGATAATAGGTGCGTGGAATATGTTCCATATTTTCCGGACGATCTAAGGCAATATTATAATAAATGCTCAATAAGTTTGTTTTGGGTAGCGTTTATCGTGTCGATCAAAATGAGTACCAACTTGCCCTACTTTAGATAATATTTCTGGCTTTCATTGTATCATAATCATAGCTGTGTTGAAAGATAGGCCTGTATCGTTTCTAAAAAGTTCGTATACATTCAAAGGATCGATACTGAGCATCTTTTATGATATCATTATGACGGAAATTGAACTGCTCCATGTATCCACTAGTATGATACTATTGATAGACTAGATTTGTCCCATGTTCGGCAAAAATGGCATTCCCAGAACCCACCCACACCCCCCCCTTTAACGGAAGGAAATGCATTGTGCAGAACAACAATATATTAATTCCATTCCATTTTTCTCTTAAATATATAACTTAATATAAGGGTCGTATAAAATCGTTTTGAATACAAAACAGAAATTAATGATTGCATAAAAGGTGATGGCTTAAACTAAATTAAAGAAGAATGATAATAATACATATTATATTTATAATAAGTATAAGATTGAGATAACAATGAATGATTAAATGATGGTGAGTTTATACGCAACACGATGTTGACATGTTGTTTATGAAGTTGACAAGCATTTGTATTTGGCTTTTGTTTTGTTGTTGCTGTTGTTGTTGTTGGGTTTGAAGGAGGGTTTATTTTATATTATTTATTTGCTGCAACATGTGTAAAACTTTAAAAAAATGAGTCACAAAGAACACCCAAGAAAAAGTTGCTTATTTCTTGCTGGTGTGGTGATTGTCGGATTCAATCCAGGAAACATACGATATGAAGTTATGTTACTTGTTAACTTGTAGTCCTCTCTCAAGAATAGATTTCCCTCACTTTAACCCATTGTATCTTTTGGCCTATTATATTATGTAAGGTCTAGAGGAAATGACTGCACATGTATCATCAAAAGAAGAAAGAAAACATTAAAAAGATGATGCCACAGACATTTGAAAATAATACAATACATCAGGAAATCGACATAGTAAAAAAATATTCTAAGCTATTTTAAGCACAGGGTATTTCCTACCACTACTTCCTTACTTTTAAGGTCTAAGAAGTAAACCGCATCAAAATAATATAACTGAACTTTTACTCGACATTGTTTTATGCCTGGAAGGTAATCCTATGTAAATTTTGAAACACGTTATGATTTCTCTTTTTCGTATTTAGATTAGGTCTAGAATATAGACCTCTAGACTCTAGATATAGAGATTAGATCTAGATCTCGATTAGATCTAGATCTAGATCTAAAACTAAAATGTATTATATATATTATATATATATATATAGATCTACAGTGGAACACGTTTAAATTAATTTAAACCGAAAGTGACGGGACCGGTTCAGAATCAGAGGTCTTTTCGGTTTAGCGCTAGTTCCTCGGAAATGACGTTCGGTAAAGGGAAGCAATAATGTATAAAAAACATTTCTAGAGTTGTCTCCTTGACGTCATGCACACGGCGTGTCCTGCCGTGGACCCTATGGAGTATGATGCACGTTTGTCTTCATTTATGTTTCGTTGGGTTTTTTTTGTTTTTTCTCGGCATATCTCACTTTTACTCTGTCCCCCCCCCCCCCGTCAACCTCTTTAATCAACTGTTGCTTAAACTGCAGGGCTTTCTTTTCGACATGATTTTCGTAATTATGGATGGAATTTATAGTCACAGGTTGTAGTGGTACCCACAGAACACTAAAACTGTTTTAGTGTTCTGTGGTGGTACCGAAGAGCAAAGCAAGAAACATCCACGTGGCTGAAGATTCGATTGTGGAAAGGAAGAAATTATAATCGTCAACACGCACGGTGTACACTCGCATACACACAGCTTACACTTTCGTGATGGAATGTCGTCACGTGTGGCCGTAATCAGTGTAAATCAGTGACAGTGCAGTGAACCAGCCTATGATTACTAGTAATTAGTATGAATGATGACGATCACTGATCGGTGCCACGCAGATAATTTGCCTCTCGCACTCTCGCGCACTATGCAGCAGCCATTGACCGTAGCATCACGCCACCCATCCCCCCACCCCCACTTCTCTCTTGCGTGTAGTGTGATTGTACACCTGTATACGTATAGTGTATAGCCTAGTAATTGTAGCCTTCTTGGACGTCTTGAACTAGCACGGCAAAGATGTAGGTTGACTTTTTGGACCGCAACTCTGTGACTTTTTATTTCGGTTTAGCGGTAGGGCTATTTCGGTTTATCGTTATTTATTTAACAAAGACAAAGAGAAGAAAAGATCGGGGATTCCAAATCCTTTCGGTTCATCGATCTTTTTGGTTTAACTGTTTTCGGTTTAAACGTGTTCCACTGTAGATATATAGATCTAATCTAGATTCAAGTTTCTTGATCTAGCTCTAGATCTGAATCTAGCAGACAAAATCTAGAATGTAGATCAGATCTAGACTAGATAGATAGCTCATCTGGTATCTAGCCTTGACCTAAAATCTAGATTTCTCTTGGTCTCTTTGATATTACTATTATTACCTCATGTGCATGCTTCAAGATCAGATTTAACTGTTTGATCACCTAGATTTAGCAGTTTTTATTGTGCCCATGCGAAAAAAAGGTGACAAGTTGTTAACCATTCAGTCAGTATAATAAATTAATATGTTAATTGTTATACTCTTTTCTTAAACATTTATAAAGTAGGCCGTGTATCTAAAGACCAGCGCTATTCGCATAAATGACGGATAGCCTTTACCACTATCCATCAATAATTTTCATGGTGAAAGGAGCTTGTCTGTAATTCGGTTCGTCATTCATGATGGATGGACTTTATACGAAGGAGCCACAGTGGAGTGAAGTCAAAGGCGAAATATGACAATAAGTATAAGTGACAACTCCACTAATAAAGACAGAACAAACACATGACGTTTCGGGTATAACCCTTCGTCAGACAACAAACGAGAAATATTTAGAATCTAGATCTAACTTAATCTAAGTAATACCGCTGGCATCACACAATGTGATGTCAGAAGAAAAACATAAAGGAGAAAGAAAGAAAGAAAAAGACAGTGTGAGTGATGTTAAGAAACGTAGCAGACGGGGGGTGTGAAGAAAGAGCGAGAGTGGAAGGACCTTCTTTCAGACGCCATTTCTTCAGAATTTTGTTAATGTCATCTTAAAGTTAAAGTAAGCGACAGACACAATGAAAGGTGGCTAGATCTAGATAATATACAGTAGAAATACTTTGAACCGAAATTTTGGGGACCGTCTAAACCATTTTGGTTTAAAGGTATTTTCTGTCCCCAAGGAAAATTGCAAATGAAAAAGCCAAAAATTGCATTCAAAATTCAAAAAATTGCATGCAAAAAAAGGTAAAAATTGCAAGGAAAAATTGCAAATTTAAATCATTGTTTTCAACAAACAGCGCACAATTATTTCTTGTTTTTAATATTTTATTTCTAACTTACTATATATCTATTACATTACAATCTATTAGAACATCCATTCTCCGAATGGGAGGAAAAGAAAACAAAATAAAGTACAAAAAAATATGAATTTATAATTAAGAGATGTTAAATGAAGAGAGTCTACAGAGCCAAACTTTACTCGAATAAAAATCCTTTGTATTTCAATTTTGAGCTTACGAGCATTATATTTATATGGAAGACTCAAGGTTTATAATGAGATGAGATCAACTACAAAAGAAAGTCATTCCCAACAAATTTGTTGTAGTACAGGAAGAGAAGGCTCTGAAGACTCTCTTCATTTAACCATCTTCTTCTGTCACTTAATATTAAATTATAGAGGGAAAAGCTCCTTTCTGCATCTGCTGACTTGACAGTGGCATACATATAACGCAATGCCAAATTTGATAGGGTGGGAAGTTGTTCCTTGCAAGACTTCCAAAAAAGCTCCAGGTCTATGGAAGTGGTGGAATGATTCTTCACAACTTGGGGTCCAACTAGTCCAAGGTGATTGCGATACTTGTGCAATTCATGTTCAGGCACACTGTCCAAGCCAGGCACCCCACTCAAGTCCAATTCTGGAAAAACTATCAACTTGGCTGGGTTGAAAAACATGACATTCTGGAGGAAAGTGATTATCCACAGATGATTTTCTGTGAATGTGATGGTCTAGAACGATGTTGCAGGCATCGCAAAACAATTTACTACCACACTACCAGAAACATAAGTAGTCTTTAGAAAGTGCCTATGATTAAGTATGATGACGGTCCCGGGCTGTAGTCTTAGAGCCTTTCTTTGAGGTATCATTAGGCATGGTCTTTGATACTCAGAATAGTCAATAGCGTAAATTTGATCGAGATGAAGAGATGCAGGTTGAGTCAATCAGATTAAATTTAAACAAAGAATGAATTATTTACTTCCTGTGTTGTCAAGGGAAGTTACTCGCGAAATTTTAATAGTGTTGTGTGGCAATGGCAGTAGCATTTTCCCATGTTTAGCATATATACGACTCTATAAGTTTATAACGGGGAAAAATCATGAAAAATGCAAAAAAATCGCGGCATTTGTCAAAATTGCGGTTCCGTTGCGGTAAGTCCGAAAAATCGCGGCCGCAAGCGCCGCGATTTTCAGCGGGGACAGTATTTTGGTTTAAAGTAAGCAAGTTCCCTTTTTTTGCGATGTTTTTAAAGGAGGGAGGGGTAACTATGTTTGGATCGGGTTGTTTCCCTTTGTTAATGTTGATGAATAAAATAAAAAGGTCCTCTTGGTGACCATAATAATAATAATAATGTAATTGTTTTGATTGTTGGATTGTTGTTGTTGTTTGTTGTTGGGTTTTTTTTGGGGGGTTGTTTGTTTTTTTCTTTGGGGGGGGGGGTTGTTTTATTTTTATTTTTCCCAATCACACTCTTATTCACACTTAATACAAAATACAGATTTGGATCATCGGGTACCGTATTCATCTTTCATTCAGTCTCTTCATCTTTATTTCATTAAAAGAAGAAGAAAAAAGGAAAATAGGAAAGGTGAGGGAAAGGGGTGGATAGGGATACAACTTATAATAAGGCTTTCTTGAAAAAGTTTGTTATAGATTGGCGTGATTTTGAGATGGAGATGGAGAGTCTATCCACGTAGACGGGCTAAACTCGTTTCTTCACGACCTGTCCTTCAAAATGGTTGATAATGTTGAATTCAGGAAGCCGTGCTTTTTACATATCTCCGTCTTGTTTAATTTCTTTTCGTCCACTTCCGAAAGAATATTGAGTTTAAACTCCAATGTGTATGCACAGTGCTTTCTTTTAGACATCTTTGACTGGCTGAATTAAAACTAAAAAACCCAGAAACGACCAAAATTCTCGTGATAGTGATAGTGATAAATGAATTAAATGAATGATGCACAGCAACTGGGAGACGAAGTGAATGGAAATGAAACGCATCAATGCTAAACTCTACACACCCCTATCCCCGTGTTGAAAAAGGCCTAAAACAAAGCAGACACACACACATACATGCGCGCGAACACACATACCAACGAGTACACACTTAAACGGCGTACCAATGCGAAGCTATCTACACTACACTTAGGCCTAGGCGTACACAATAACTCGTTATTGTGTACGCCTAGACTTAGGCCTTACCACGTGCTTACAACACTATACACTTACCATGGGCAAGCAAGAACATCTCGCCTGCGTGGTTCTACACCCCCAACTCCCCTTCCCGTGCCAGTGCCAGTCCCCCGCTGTCTTCCCTTTTCGCCGTCTAAGGCCGAAAATATACTAAGCTCGGTTTGAAGGAGACAAATGAAGGAAAGAAGTAACGCAGGTCAAAATACAAATGAAATAGAGTGTTGAAGGACGGTCTATATTATATTGCACTTGCACCCGACTTGCACTTTGCAGCGACTGTTCATGGTTCGTCAAAGTGAAGTGGAACGTGCTGCATTTCATTTTCAATAATTTCATCTTGCTCAACGGACGCGACGAGCGATCGCTCACCGGATGTCAGTGACGTCACTGAGTCTAGTGGGGAGATGTATCTGGTCCAATATCTTTTTAATGGTTGATCGGAACAAAAATCTGATTTCAAATTAGAAATTAGCGACTCAAATTGTAGGCAAGATACGAGCCGAATTTAGTTTTTTTCAATTATAAGATAAGTTTGAATCAATTCTCCCACGCGACGAGAGCAGTGGCGGGAAGATTGTGTCTGACACTGACACGGTGATGAAGCAGATATTAATATTATAAATATAATGTGTAGTACAACCGTTGTGATTTATCTCATGTGCACAACATTTATTACAGATTATTCAATTCAATTCCTAAAAATAATGGCTGTCTTTCTACCACGAAAAGAGGAGGCACTACAGTACAATCCCCCGATAACGACATCTCCGAATAACGACAATTCCCCGATAGCGACATGGATCTCTGGTCCCGTTTTTTGTTGTTGCTATATATCATTAGTAAAAAAAACCTCCGAATAGCGACGTGAAACCTCCCAATAACGACATAAGTCTAGCCGTAAACACTACATTTGACATGAAAATGTGATCAATATTGACAAAATTTAGACGTATTCTTAGCAATGAAAACACTTCTTTTTCGGCCAATGACAACGTGTGAAACCCCATGTTCTTAGCCAATGAAAACAATTCTTTTTCGGCCAATGACAACGCTACAGCAAGTGCTTCAAATGTTCCTATTACTGACGTGGCGACTGAGGAGCTGACTGCCCTGTTGAGCCGAATAGACGACATTGACATTAGTCCTGATGAGTATATCAACATTGACGAAGACTTGGCAGTGAACGGTGGGGTATCTGTTGATACTATTATTGACAGCATCAAAGAAAGAGAGCAGCAACCTGACGACGATGACGCAAACGACGACGAACTTGACCCACTTGTGACAGGCAGTGATGCGCACACGGCACTACAAACCCTAAAACGTTTAAGCCCTGCAACACAAAGATGGTAACCGGTTATTTGGCTTGCTGTTTGAGATGGTCGAGCAAGTGGCACACATGGTTAACAGCTCCAAAGTGCAGTCTGGCATTGGCATAAGAGATTGTTTCTCCATCTCTGAGGGTACCAAGGCCGTGACAACCAGCTAGTAAACCCATCTGCTGGCTCTACCAACCCCACCCCAACACACCGCCCTTTTCAGGGCCCCACCAGTACCACATCTTCCCAATTGACTAGCCTCACTCGTAACGCCCCTTTCGCCGCCATTTTGAAAAATTCTGAATAACGACATCCCCGATAACGACATGATTTTTCGGTCCCGAGCGATGTCGTTATCGGGATTGCACTGTATATAGCATCTATGACGAATGCAAAATTTCAACCAATAGTAATTTTAATGTCTCTTCAAAGTTTTGCAAACTTGCCAATATAAATATAATAAATATAGGATCGGCCGTCAGTCTATAGTTACGGTTCCCGTATTCCCCTGACGGGTTCGCCATTATAAGTTACAAGTTTAATTTTAGCAAAAGTTATTCCCGGTAGAGTGACAGGAAACGTGTGCTAACGCTTGTCATGCTAAGTTTGGCGGATGTCGGATGAAAACTTTTTGAATTACCGGAAATAAAAGGGAATCGATTGTGAGTTTAGCGGTCTGACAAAAAAAATTCAACGTGCGTTGTTTACACTTTTACTACTGTTCGTCATGGCATCAAAGAAATATCGCGGGAGAGAGCTAATATTTTCCATGTTTTTAATCCTTCTGGAGATTCAAGTGATACAGAATATGATCCAAGTGATCTAGACAGTTATCTTTTAGGAATTTTTTTCTGAAATAAAAAATTCTCCAATTTTTAAAAATCATATAAAAATTTTTTAATTAAAACATTCTTATTTAACTTATTTAATTAAGCAATCTTTAAATGGGTCTGTGTGAAAGGGACAGTACAAATGAGTGATTCTGAGACATGTGACTTTTGGAATTTACCCCAAAAACGTCAGTATTTAGAGCAAGAAATCTACGAAACGGCTAAGTATTCAGTGAGTTAAAGCTACTGGGTGCAGCTAGATATTGAACCGAATAGCATGTGTGCAAAGCTATAGCCAAGTTTGTTCAAAACTGAAAAAGCCTATTTGAAATGAAGTTGTAGGTATTTTCGCAATGAAAATCCAAGATGGTGGCGCTCCCATGGCAACCATATGATAACAACAACAAAATTATTTTGAGTATTACTGTCTACTGTCAGCGCATATATTTTAATTTAACCCAAAATTATAAATCCAATTTAAAATTGGTGTGTTTATTTCTGTTTTGAAAATCTTCAATGCTATTGCTGAGTTTTATTTCTGTTGGCAGTTCCTTCTGCAGCCTTACTGTACTACTACTAGGGTAAAATGAGTGCAGGTGGCAGTCAATGTTTGAAGATGGAACCATGTATTTTTGTGATCCTGATCTGGTTGTTCCTGTAATAAGCATTGGAGGGGGGGGTTGAGGTGATAAACATTTGCTTTTGTGTTTCGGTTTTTCCTTTAGTATATTTGAGTAACTGAACTATCAAAATGTAGTCATCCTACATTATTGCAAGGCTTGTAGCGTCCTTGGTTGTCAGGAAACGACCACCATTTTGGAATTTGACCGGAATTTCAAAATCTATTTCCTCACATATCTATGAATACAATCGCGCAAAACCTGTACAGATCGTTTTTTTCTTTCAATATCCAAAGAGTGACAAAAGGAAGTAGAGATAATTTGAGTTGGGTTTTTAAAAATGAATTTTTTTTTAATAACATATATCGTGTATATGCAAAAATGGCATTTTTGTTACAAAAAAAAACAACAACCTGGCAGTGGACAGGTTAGCACCTATATGGGGAGTAGATGATCCCGCCCTCCATGAGTCTCCTGCTGCCTTCCAGGCGGGTCTAGGCTGACCAGAAGCTTAGTGAGTTAATCCTGACAGAAAATAACAAGGCCTGGTATGGGGCTTCAAGGTAGCAACAGCCCCACCATCTACCTAGAGTACAGTGGGCTAATTCCTACTTATCCAAAACAAACCTGGTTCAAAGAAATAAATGCAATATACCCGGCTTGACCTTCCAACGTCGAACATGGAAACGAACACGGACTGTAATTTTTGGAACATGGAATGTTAGGGCAATAAATGGAAAAAAGTTAGAATTAGTTGAAGAAATGGAAAAATTCAAAGTAGACATTTTGGCTATTACAGAAACAAAGAAAAAAGGACAAAGAATAGAAAATATAGGACCAAATCATATTTTAACCTTCTCAGGAGTGGATGTCAAAGATAGAGTTAGAGCTGGAGTAGACCTCCTAGTGCATAAAAGTAAAAGGCATGAAAAGCTACTAGAAAGTTGGAAATTTATAAGCCCACGGCTATTAAAGGTAAGTATTAAACCAAAAGGAAGAGAAATTAAATTATTAATAACTTATGGACGCCACTACAGAAGAAAAAGATATCTTCGAAAACAATTTACAAATAGCTGCAGAGAATCTTAAACACAAACAGGAACTTATGGTTTTAGGAGATTAAACTGCTAGAGTAGGCAACAATATAGAAACATCAGGAGTAGTAATAGGTAAAGAAGGAGAGACAGCAACTTTTCCAAATGGAAAGAGACTAATAGATTTTGCCTGAAGAATGACAGGAAAATAGCAAACACCTTTCTTCCACAAACATACAAGGGTAAATGAAGGCAGGTGTGAAAAGTTAATGATAGACTACATAATAGTTAGCAGCTCTCTTTTTTACAGTACATTGGATGCAAGAGTAAACAGAGGAGCAGAAATATTTAGTGATCATCACCTAGTGATTGCCAAAATGAAATTACTGACTGAAGAAAACAAACAGAAAAAGGAAAGAGAAGAAAGCTACTAAACTCAAAATAAAGGAACTAAATAAACCAATAGTAAAACAGATATACCAATCTAGGATGAAAAGGTTTATCAGTGAAAGGCAGATGGATCTGAATTATAGCACAATAGAAGAAAAGTGGCAAATGTATAAAGAAACACTCCTCAATTGTACTGAAGACGTCTGTCGTAGGAAACAAATTAAAGGAGATAGGAAAAGAACAGCATGGTGGAATGAGAATGTCAAGACTAAGCTCATAGGAAAGAAGGATGCATGGAAGAAATACTTGCAAACAAAGAGACCAGAGGATATGATGATAGATTACGTGAATAAAAGAACTATCGTCAGAGAGGAAGTTATGAAAGCAAAACAGGAATATTGGGAAGAGTTTGGACATAGACTTCAAGAAAGCTATCAAGGCAATCAAAAGCTTTCTGGGGGCGGGGAGAAGGGGGGAGCATAAGACCAAAGCATGCCCATACGACAAATTAAGAATGCCAAAGGTTTAGAACCATCTAGGAAAGGCATTTGTAGGTAAACAAGAATTGTCAACAAAAACCAAATGGCAGTATACAACACAGTTTTATTGCCCTACTCTCCTCTATGGCAGCGAAACCTGGACCTTAGACAATAGAGAATACATTTTCTTGTCATTTTCAACTGAAATTCATATTTTACTTTATTTTAATCATTTTATATTTTCTTTCAGAAACACAACAGAACATATTGAGTTAATCTAAAAGAATCATGCCGGGGGAAGTTGCAGACTAAGATAACAATTTCTTCTGCCAAAGACAGCCAAAGGAATTTGATCAGTATGTTGTATCAACATTTGCGGGAGACTTGGATTCAACAGGAAAACTTGTGGCAGAAAAAATTAAAACGGGACTTGTGTTTTATATTCACATCACAAAAAGAAAAATAGGAAAGATTACATTACCACAGCTAGAACTTTACTTGAAATTGCCCAACAGATTTATTGTAGCTCAGACATTGAAGAGCTGAGTTTGGATGCTGTGAAGAGTGGTATCAATCGCGATGTCAGTGCAATATTCTGAAAAGACTTAATATCAAACGTGATGCATCTGCTCTAATTCCAATGCTGTTTGAAGAATTTCGTTTGCGTTCATTCAAAAACAAGGCTGGTGTTAAAACGTTTGAAATGATGATACTATTACTGGTGATGAACCTTTGTTCAAGGTTTGGTTGTTTAATTTTTGGAGTTATGTCCCTTGATTTACCTTATATGGAATGTGTTTCTTGGAATTGGTCCGGTGGCGTGGAAGCCGGCAGAGAGAAGAAAATAAAGAACGGAGGAGGTAGATCTCGAAACTTATTACTCTGATGTTATTGTGTTTTATTTGGCCCTAGATCGGAATGAATGTGATTTTTTTACATGGTGCCGAAAAACCGAGGAACCAAGGAACCTCAAGAATTAGAAAATCGATCTAGGGTGACTTTGTGTTAAGGCAAAGGTTTGATTAGACTGATCCAGATCTAGATCTAGATTTAGATCTAGAGTGAGTCAAGAAAGACTCGAACAACTACAACAATGGCGGAAAGTGTAGAGATTTCACAACAGAAAAGGATAAGGACTGCTGCCAAATCTAGATTAACTTTAGCAGCAAATAAGATTAGAGACATTAGTCTAGAAACAATAACCAAACATGAACTCTTACAGATCATTGACAATTTTGAAAAAAAATTAGCAACCTATGATGCTGCTCAGGCTACCGTAGAGCAGTTAGTAGAAGACACTGAAACCGAAGTTGAACAAAGTGAAACATTTCGTGAAGAGAAAATCATTTTCTTAGTGAAAGCAAGAGAACATTTGGAAACAATATTTACTTCTAACCCAAGTGTAAAAGACACAGAAACGGAGACAGGGATTTCTTCACATCGATCTGTAAACCCACACCAGGCAAAAACTACCTCTGATTGAACTGCCAAAATTTAACGGTGACCACACACAATGGCAGTCCTTTTGGGACAGATTCAACGCCATCGTTCACGTATCAGATTTACCTCCAATAAGTAAATTTACTTATCTTCAATCCCTACTTAAGGGGAGGCGTTGGCGGCGATAAATGGATTGGCTTTGACTGAGGCCAATTACGTAAAACAGCACGGGAGCTACTTGCTCAACGATTCGGACGTAAAGAACGGATTGTGTTCAGTCACATCCAAGAATTATTAAACCTCTCCGTTCCAAGCAAAACAACTACAGACCTGTGGAGCCTCTACGACAAGCTACAAACCCATGTTTGCAGTTTGGAGACTCTCGACATCACAGGTTCTGAGTACGGCGTCATATTAACACCTCTTGTGTTAAGTAGACTTCCGGAAAACATTCGACTGGAATGGGCGAGACTCGGTGATGGAAGGAGAGCGACCTAGATGCCCTTCTATCATTCCTCCATTCCGAGATTTTACGGCGGAACGATCTCAAACGTTCAAACGGACCATCATACTTCGATCAAGACAGATCACAGGACTGGTGGCACATATGCCACCGCTGCGGCCTTATACGCTGGTGTCAGGGGCAAGGACTCTAACAAAAGATGGGGTGTGGTGTTTGCAAGAAATACCATGCTACAGCCAAATGTTTTTCTTGGAACAATTTGGATTATAACGGCCGGAAAACCCAGTGTTGGGAAAAGGGTTTGTGTTTTCTGTGTTTAGGACCACATAGAATTAAAGACTGTAAATCTTCAATTCGGTGCTCATGTTCGGGCAGGCATCACCCTCTACTGTGTAACACAACTCCTCAAGACTCCGCAGTCACTACTGGCGACATCAGCCAAACACTCCAAGTGAATTCAAAATTGGAAAGAACTGTACAGCGAAATGTGCCATTTTACAGATCGCACAGGTTTATGTTAGAAACAAGGACCATCAGAAGATGAACCTAAATCTTCTGTTTGACAGTGGCTCGGACAGGAGTTATATTTCAGAATCATGTGCGAAAAGCTTAGGATTAAAGATAATTGGAAAAGAGTCTATTTCTGTGGCTCCTTTCGGACAGGGCAAACCAAGTGCACCAAAAATGAAGAACAAATTCATTGTGAAGCTACCTGTACTCTCTAGAAGTAGAACAGTTGATTTTGAATATGAAGAGATGATTGTCACTGAAACATCAATGATCTGTGCCCCTATTCAGAGGCCAAAATTACCCCATGACATTGTTCATAAATTGAAAGGGAAGGGATTGAAACTGGCTGAAGGATCATTGGTTGACAGTGACAGTCATCTCAGAATTGACATTCTTGTTGGGTTAGACTATTTCTGGCAATTTGTCAAACCAACTGTTTCAAACTGTTTGCCGAGTGACAGAACATCTGTCTGCACAAGAAACAAAATTTGGATGGGTTCTTTCAGGGTCTTGGGAGCTAGACAAAACACAAAGGGGTTCTTTGAGCCATCAGTTATTGTGCATGACGGATGTTCCAGAACAATTTGGCAATCAGTTTTGGAATTTGGATCTCATTGGAATAGAAGATAGTACCAAGGCAAACGAAAGCCAACAATGTAAAGTAGAGGCAGAGGTTGTAGAAAAATTTAATGAGTCTATTTCCTTTGAAGATGATAGATATGTTGTTCATTTGCCTTGGAAACCTAACCAGAAAGAAAAGCTCATGGACAACAGAGCATTGGCCATGAAGAGAGCTGACAATCTCAGTAAACGTTTAAATAAAGATAGATTACTAGAAAATGAATATAATGCAGCTTTACAGGAATTAGAGGGGAAGGGCATTGTCCATGAGGTACCAGCCGAAGAGCTTGTTACAGAAAACCCTGTTTTCTATTTGCCTCATAGACCAGTCGTTAGGGAGCAAGTACCACAACGAAAATCAGACCTGTGTTTGATGCTTCGGCAAAGGGTTCGAACAACATATCATTGAATGATTGCATTGAGACAGGGCCAAATCTCACTCCAAATCTAATTGAAATCATGTTACGATTCCGTCGGTGGAAATATGGGCTTACCGCTGACATAACAAAGGCATTTTTACAAATAAAGGTTGTAAAACAAGATCAGGATGTCCATCGCTTCATTTGGGATGTAAGGGGACAGAGGAGAATAATGAGATTTGACCGCGTCATTTTCGGCAATGCTTGTAGTCCATTCCTCTTGAACGCTACTATTCAGTACCACCTGAATCAATGTCAGGATTCTAGAGTAGTGACTGAACTTAGGAAGAATTTTTATGTTGATGATTGGCTCTCTGGCGCAGACACTGAAGAAGAAATTAAAAATATGATCCTTTTGGCCAGTGAAATAATGAATAAAGGGAACTTCCCCCTCAGCAAATGGGGTTCAAATTCTGTGTCTGTGCCACAGACTGATATCAGGGGGTTTAGCATTGACATGGACAATTCAAATGAACCTTTTCCAGCCCTTAAGATACTTGGTATGTTATGGGACACCAATGAAGATGCATTCTACTTTAAAGCAGACTCTGTCACAGTAGAAGAATTGCAATACACTAAGCGATTAGTCCTAAGCTTCATTGCTAGGATCTATGATGATCCAATGGGATTCTTAAACCCTTTCACTGTTATGGTGAAAATAATGTTCCAGGACTTGTGGCGAATGGGTTTACAATGGGATGATCCTTTACCTCTGAAACTCCAGAATCAAATGAGAGAATGGGTGCAGGGGTTTAAAGACATCAGTAAGTGGAAAATTCCTCGAGGCTTTTCCATTCATTCATGGGAAGGTAGCTGCAATCAGCAACTCATATGTTTTTCAGATGCATCAGAAAGGGCATTTGGGTGTTGTGTTTATTTGGGAGTGTCTGAGAATGGTGAAACAAAAGTTTCCCTCGTAGCATCGAGGGTTCGTGTGGCTCCTTTGAAAAGAATAACATTGCCTAGATTGGAATTGTTAGGTGCGTTGTTAGCTGCCAGGTTGCTGTGTTTTGTTAAAAATGCTTTAGAATTGCCTCATGACATCCCATATTCATGTTTTACTGATTCCACTATTGTATTACACTGGATCAAAGCAGATCCACAAAGATGGAAACCATTTGTCAGAAACAGGATCACTGAAATCCAAGATCTTACTAACCCCTCCAATTGGCGACATACCCCTGGGAAACGTAACCCAGCAGATCTTCTTACACGTGGTGTAAGTGCTGCTGAACTTACAAACTCCTATGAATGGCTTCAAGGTCCGAATAACCTAGATGACCTTGAAAATTTGGATTCGAACCAGGAGGAAGAATTGAACGAGGAAGACATTGGCATAAGCTCAGAAAGGGCGCGCAGATGTAACCCCGTTCTTTTGCATTCACAGGCTACTCCAAACTTGATAGACTTTAACTAACTTTAAGAGATTTAGCCAACTCTCCAAAGTGATAGAGGTCATGGGGTGGATTATAATATATATAAGATTTGTAAAAAATCTGAAACTTGCCATCAATAAGAGAAAACAAAGGAAGGCACAAACGCTTGAATTCAACGAATTAGAAGAAGCAAAGGTTTCTTTGTTGAAAATCATTCAAAGAGAAAAGTTTCATGATGAGATTGACTTTCTTATTGAAGGTAAAAGGATAACTAAAAGGTCCCCCTTTTCAAACTCTCCCCGTTTCTTGATGTGAATGGTTTGATAAGAGTTAGTGGAAGACTTCAAATGTCCAATCATTACACTTATGTGGAAAAGCACCCAATTGTAATACCTAAATGTCATGTTACCTTGTTGTTAGTAAGATTTCAGCATCATTTGTTAAAGCATGCTGGAGTGGCTGCCTTGCTAACTTCTCTGAGAAACAATTACTGGATATTTGGGTTAAGAGTGCTTGCAAAGAAAGTATGTCGAGAATGCGTACCCTGTCAACGACAGGACTCTAGGCATGCAATCAAATTGCGGCTCCCCTACCAGCTGATAGGATCAGTAGATCTCATCCCTTCTCTGTCATAGGAGTAGATCATGCAGGTCCAATTTATTGTCAGGATACTGGTGGGAAGAAACTATACATTTTATTGTTTACTTGTGGGATCACAAGGGCAGTGCACCTTGAACTAGTGTTTTCTCTCTCACTCGATGATTTCATGCAAGCATTTAGAAAGTTTGTTGCTAGAAGAGGGCTTCCATCGGTCGTCTATTCTGATAATGCTAAAACCTTTGAGGCAGCCAGCAAGCTTGTAAGAAAGTATGGGCCCTCCGCTCCATCTTGGAAGTTCAGTACTCCTTTAGCTCCCTGGTATGGTGGGTGGTGGGAAAGACTAGTAAGATCTGTTAAATCAGCCCTGAGAAAATCTCTAGGGAGAGAATTAGTGGACAGGTCAGGAGTTCGAGACCACCTTGTCCGAGGTCGAAGCTTGTATAAATTGAGACCTTTGACCTATGTTGAGGAACATAGCGAACCTTTAACACCTTCACATTTCTTATTAGGCAGAAGTTCTCCTTTCACCGTGGTCCAAGTCGGAGTCACTCCGCAGAAGGAGGAAGATTTTTGTGCTCTTTGACAAAGAACACAGACTCTCTCTAGAGAGGTTTTGGTATGTATGGAGTGAAGATTTGTGAGGAATCTTCCTTCACTAGGAAATGGGAAAAGCAAGGTTGATCTCCAAGTAGGAGCCATCGTCCTTGTCAGAGAGGAGAACAAACCCAGACTGAAGTGGCCCTTGGGAAAGGTTACCAAACTAATTCACAGCAAAGATGGATTAGTAAGAGCAGTCAGTTTAAAAACTGAGAAGGGAAATATAGTCAGAGCAGTTCAAAGACTGCATAAATTGGAAGTTTCAGGGAGAGACATCTCAAGAGTTTGAATTTGAGGTTCGGGCCCCAGAAGTGGAACGTGTGTCAGCCTGGTCTGGTAGAACCATCAGGCATCCAAAGGTGTTAGACTTGTAATCCAAAACTGAGCTTTGACTTTGACATTTCATTTGTATACTAACTGTACTACATGTACATCTAAACTGATTGTTATTGATACTTGATACCGATACCATTGAATGATACATTGTTGTTGAATGATACTATTTCACATATTTTGTTTCATACAATATTGACGTCGCATTCACATACATGTATGACATGTAACTTGATTTTTATATTTATAACCTCATTTAACTTTTGATTTATATAAATGAGCAATCACGTGATTTTCTCTATCCATGTATTTTCATAAAGGGTTAATGTATGTGGGGAGGTCGTCGTATTAACGCTTTGCTTATTATTTGTCTCGATTTTTTGTTTGGGGGTAAGATACATCCTTAATGTTGTAGCTATGCTCTATGACTATGAGATTTGATAATTAATTGTTGTTTGTTTTGCTGGCCTTATAAGTACCGGCCAGGGGCGGGAGTGTTAAAAACGTTTGAAATGATGATACTATTACTGGTGATGAACCTTTGTTCAAGGTTTGGTTCGTTTAATTTTGAGTTATGTCCCTTGATTTACCTTATATGGAATGTGTTTCTTGGAATTGGTCCGGTGGCGTGAAGCCGGCAGAGAGAAGAAAATAAAGAACGGAGGAGGTAGATCTCGAAACTTATTACTCTGATGTTATTGTGTTTTATTTGGCCCTAGATCGGAATGAATGTGATTTTTTTACAACAATGAAAAACTGCATTCAATCTCATGATTGACTTTAAGAAAGCAGCAGTATCCATTATTTATTATGTCTTCCGGTTTTGGCTCGTTAAATCTTGTTTTCACACTTTTAGTAGAGCTAAAGAGACGCGATCGATAACGGCTCATGATCGGCGGGGCCACCACACATTCAGTCGTAACGGCCGATGATCGGCCGTATGGCCAGTTCAAGGGTTAATATCAAACGTGATGCATCTGCTCTAATTCCAATGCTGTTTGAAGAATTTCGTTTGCGTTCATTCAAAAACAAGGCTGGTGAATCGTGTGAAATTGTCCCGATAGCATCTGCTGCAATTCCTGACACTTAAGTCTGTACACTATCTCCAAAGACTCATTGTTATAAGTGTGTGCACAAGCGTATTGCCTTAGTCGAACTGGCCACACGCTGTAAAAACGAAAAGCGAGACTGTGAGGAGGTGTACATTTCAGCTTCAGCGGCAAGGACTTTGCGGTACTGTCACATGAAGAGGGGGAAACACTGAAGTCACTTGAATGAAAGATAGACACTTCGAGAAACTATAGTTGAAAAGGACAAGGAAATCAGGGCTTAGATTCTTCACGCAATCTTGGAACCGTGAAGAAGAAGAAGAAGAGAAGGCACAAGTGTTAGTCCATTCATTTGGCTAAATTGACTGCAGTTGAAAAAGAACTCGCTAAACTGAAAAAGGATTGTGCAAAATTAGAATTGGAAAATGAAGTTCTACGGACTGCTCTACTGGAGGAAGGAGGGTCCAAGACTGAGGTGTCCATCTAAAAAGACGGAAAAACTTATAGCAGCGGTTATAGATAATAGGATGTATGGACTAAGTATCCTGTATGGGTGTTATAATTGTTACCCTGTGTGTATACTTTATTGTTTATTCTAATCACTCCGAGTGTAGCTCTTCTACCCATAAAATGTATGGATTGTATTGTTGTTATTGTAACTGTAACCTGCTCTTCTTCCGGTTTCTCCTACAAAATTGTAGATATTTGTCCTTCGCTCAATAAAAATGATTTAGATCTCAATCTGTGTCCATCAGTTTCTAGGATGGCGGCCCAGCCATCCTTTACATTACAATAGAAAGGCAGCATATTCATGCCTCCTCCATCAGGTTCCTGTAGAGAAGGTTGGATCAGTGATTAAGGAAATGGTTAATGAGATCACTGGCCTCACAGTGCTCACAAAGGCAACATCAAATACTGTGACTCAGTTTGCCTATGAAGTTGGAGTACTCAGTGATGTACAAGTTTGCGAGGCAGTTATTTCTGAGAAGAATCTGACAATTGGGTGGGACGCCACATCTCTGGCCGCTAAACATGTCAACGAGGTACATATCATGTTTCCTGGTGGCCCTGGTGAAGTCCTAAAGGTTTAGAACTTCAGGTAAACTCTTTATCTGGAGGCACCACAGAAGATTATGCTGGTCGCATGACATAAGTGATTCTTATGCATTATATAATAAGTTCAATTTAGAAGTGAGGAAGTCAGTGATATCAACTCTGAAGAACACCATATCTGATAGGGTTTCTGTGAATAATTGTGTGAGAAAAAAGTTGGAGGAGGACTTCAACATTGAACTGTTAGGTCTCAACTGCAATGTTCATCCTCTGGATGGAATGGCTGGAGCAGCTAGGACAACACTTAAGAAAATAGACTCTGCTTATGAATTGAAGGGTGACTGTTTTGGGAAAAGTTGTTGTGCAGACAACCTCATTTATTCGATATGAAAATGCGATATTAACAAGGTACAGAAGATCCGAAGGGTTTTAAATCTTTCCTTAAAAGTCAAGGCATCGAAGCAAAATCTATCATGCGCTATGTAGGGAACCGTCTGCATGTAGTGTTCCACTTGGCCGGAGTGTTCTTCGCATTACACGTGGAACTTAAGGAATACTTCACCAAATGGTGCAACGTCTCGAACAGCTTGAGGACAGCCATCATCAAGGGTTTTATGAACCCTTCTATTCTTCAGGCATTTGAAAACCTTGGGACTAATGGGAAAACTTGTGACTGGCCCATGGATGAGTGAATTTTATGGAAATGCAGCAAATAAGACTAACCTTGAGGTTGTTCCAGAAGTAAAAGAGGCTGTCACGAAACTAAAGCAGTTTTGTGACAACCCATTGATTTTTCTTACCACTGATGTAAATGTTTTCAGGCACAAACTGTCAGAGAGTGATGTTCTTTCAAAACTCCAGAGTCCACTTGATCCAAAGAGTCTTGCAGAGTACGAAAATGTTGCTAGAGATCTACTCACCAGTACTGTCACTGTACTTGAAAGGCAATTGTCAAGGTATCTCATTGATGATCTGTCTCAACCAACTTCTGAAATGTTGGAGCGCACAAAATCTGCTCCGATCCATAACATTTATAGTGAACGTGTTATAGGAATGACCGATTCCCAAACAAAACGTGCTCCTAATGCCACCGTTGGATTTATCGATGCGAAGGTAAAGTGTACCCAAAACAAGACTATCAATACTATCATGGTTGAAGGGGAAAAGATTTAGAGGAGCAAGAACGTCTCATCAGTTTTGCTATCAGAAGGGCCCGTGAAGTTCGTTCAATCAGAAAGGCAAGGGAGGAACAGAGGCAAAGGTTTTCCTTAAGAGGCAAGATGAGAAGAAACAGAAGCGAGATGAAGTTGCAAAACGGAAGTTGGAGAAGCCCCTGAAAGCAGTTGTCATTAGTGGTGTCTACGAGGAGGAAAGCCTTAGAGACTTCGATATTCCGAGGACAAATCCAGGATAATAAAGTCAGTTCTAGGTGATCAAAACAGTTTGGTAAACAGTGTACATTGACCATTACTGGTACTTACATGGGAAAATTGCGCTTTATCATGGGAAGGTTATAAAGCTTAAAACTCTAAAAGCAGGAGCTTATTACATCTAAAGATATCTTACTGGGAGGAAAATGAGGGTGAAAATGATGACGAAGATTCGAGGATGGATTTCCACAAGTTCTTGGCAGACTTCATTCTGGGGGACCTTATCTTTGTTTAGAGTCCCCTGATATGGTGAGATATACATTTCTCTTGCTTTTAAATGAATTCCTGAGACCACTAGCTTCATTTTCATATGCTACTTGATGGGCTTCCGACTAACTTGATCTCTGTGAATGGCTGGTGGCCATTTTCAAATATGGCGGACAGCTTAACATATCGCCATATTTCAGGTTGATGAATTCTCATTTCATACAATGTGGCTCAGGTCTATATGATGGTGGAATCCTTCCTTTTCAGTGACAAAAGT
The DNA here is from genome assembly GCA_037039925.1 of Doris montereyensis. Lineage (NCBI taxonomy): Eukaryota > Metazoa > Mollusca > Gastropoda > Nudibranchia > Dorididae > Doris > Doris montereyensis. The sequence goes on from JAXRKP010000001.1 coordinate 424,105, forward strand.
GTCATTCCTGTTAGCTTATAGCTACACGAAGTTTGTCCTTGGGTCAATTTGACCTTGGTGTCCAGGTCAAGGTCACCCGCCATCACACCTGATGTGACCTTGATTCTTATCTCTGGCCATCCAACTATGGGCTGAACAAAATTCAACTGAATATCTTTCTTAATAGAAAAGTTGAACATGTTTCAATAAACCTTACAGAATGTCCTAATTGGCTTGATTTCTGTAAAGTTTTTCCTCTTATTGCTAATGCATTGTCTTAACCGCTAATTGGTCATTTCCCTTAAGCATATATTTTATAGCTCGGTCAATCCTTGACCGATTTTGACAAATGAAGTGTCATTTTGCAGCATTTCAAGAGGTCTACCTGATAAAATATAAAAGAAAAGAATCTGAAAAGTTTGCAAAAAATGTCGAAGTGCCTAGCATTGCTGCAGTTCTTTTTTCTCAGCCAAGGGTCCAGCTAGGATCAGCCTCATGTGCTGTGACCATCTTTTATAATTCTCTGCAACATTCCCTTTTTTAAAGTTCATTGGGCTCGGTTTTAAGGAGTCCATGCTGAAAAATTGGGTCTAGATCTAAAATCTAGGCTAACTAGATCTGTCTGCTAGATCTCTAGACCTGGAAACTTCTTTGAGGTGGAAGTGGAGTAGAGCTAGATCTAGAACTGAGCTCTGTCAGTGTCAGGCTTAGTAAGAAATGGCTAAGATATAAATGTATAGATCTAGATTTAGTAGGCTAGTTACCAATCCTTGTCTTCTGACACCATGTAATATTTTGGACGATACATATTAGAAAGGATGAGGCAAAGAGTTTGTGTTCTGTTTCAAGATGACACAACCATGTGTTTATTTCCAAGAAGCTGGGAAGAAGGAAGTGATTCCATACATATTAGTTACAGACATTCCATACCCTTAAATGGTAGACATGATATTACTACACCATAAACCTAAGAAAAGAGTAAGATAATAATGTGGAAAATCATAAAAACTTGAGAGGCTTTCAACTGCTTCTCATTGATACTGTTTCAAGTGTACCAGCACCTTTTTTACTCATTTTGAGCCGGTCCTATTGATAATAGGTTCGCGGAATATGTTCCATGCTTTCCGGACGATCTAAGGCAATATTATAATAAATGCTCAAATAAGTTTGTTTTGGGTAGCGTCGAGGCGTGCTTACTAACGCCTCGGGTAGCGTTCATCGTGTCGATCAAAATGGGTACCAACTTGCCCTACTTTAGATAATATTTCTGGCTTTCATTGTATCATAGCTGTGTTGAAAGATAGGCCTGTATCGTTTCTAAAAAGTTCGTATACATTCAAAGGATCGATACTGAGCATCTTTTATAATATCATTATGACGGGAATGAACTGCTCCATGTATCCACTAGTATGATAGACTAGATTTGTCCCATTTTCGGCAAAAATGGCATTCCCAGAACCCACCGCACCCCCCCCCCCCCACCCCTTTAAGGGAAAGAAATGCATTGTGCATAACAACAATATATTAATTCCATTTTTGTCTTATAAGGGTCGTATAAAATCGTTCTGAATACAAAACAGAATTTAATTAAATTGTTATATAATGATTGCATAAAAGGTGATGGCTTAAACTAAATTAAACATGAATGATAATAATACATATTATATTTATAATAAGTATAAGATTGAGATAACAATGAATGATTAAATGATGGTGAGTTTATACGCAACACGATGTTGTTTATGAAATTGACAAGCATTTGTATTTGGCTTTTGTTTTGTTGTTGTTGTTGTTGGGTTTGAAGGAGGGTTTATTTTATATTTTCTATTTGCTGCATCATGTGTAAAACTTTTAAAAAATGATAGTCACAAAGAACACTCAAGAAAAAGTTGTTTATTTCTTGCTGGTGTGATTGTCGGATTCAATCCAGGAAACATTCGATACGAAGTTATGTTACTCGTATTTGTTTGCAGTCCTCTCTCAAGAATAGATTTCCCTCACTTTAACCCATTGTCGTCATATGTGCTATCTTTGAAGTGTCTAGGTAGACCCCAATTGGGGACTACGTAGCCAACATGACTACGTGCTCCCCAATTGGGGACTACCTAGTCATGGTGGCTACGTAGTCCCCAGAAATGTTGGATTGCGTGTTCATTGACCATTATGCTGACACTGACACACTACTCTTTGTCTCACGAGCATAGCCTAGTCCTACTTTACTTGTTGGTTAGCACTAACAGTAACAGACCATGCGGCAGGTGTTCAGGCCTAGCCTATCCCCCCGGGTACACACATAAATGCCACAAGATTGGTGGTCTACCTGGCTTTCACTTTCACATTCAGTATCATCAGTGTAGGAGAGGGGTTCCTCGTTTGACGGCTCATTGGATCGACACCCTATTCAGTCCCCCTCCTCCATCACCTCACTTATATTGTCTAATGTCTGGTTATGATTACGTAGAGAAAACATAATTAGGTAGGTGCATCTCGGAATCCCTGACTGTAATAAGAGATAAATTTTAATGAAGATAATGAGAAAATAAAAGTGGGGATTTTTAAAATCCCTGTTATTCCCGGGCCTGTTATATATATGGTTTCCACTGGTCTGTAGTTGTACCTTTGGCTTTCTTTCATCCGTTCTGCTATTACTATTATGCTATAAAACCTCATATGTCCTACAAGAGCTGTAAGTCCATAATATTTTCTTTTTCTTTTTGTTTAATCAGTATTTTTGTGATGTTAATGTCAGTAGTAATAGATGGTGATAATGTTGTTTTTTACATTTTATTTTATTTTTATTTTCCTCAGCCTCCTATTTATTTGTTAATCTCCAAATCATCATCCTTTCTCCTTCCTCTTCTTGTTCCTTTTCTCCTTCCTCTTCTTGTTCCTCTTCTTTTTCTTTCTTTCTTCTTCTTCTTCTTCTTCTTCCTTCTCTTCTTCTTCTTCCCCTTCTTCTTCTTCCTCCTCTTCTTTTCCTTTCTCTTCTTCTGCTTCCTTATCATCTTCCCATTATTATTCTTACTCTTCTCCCCCTCTTCCTCTTTTTATTTTTCTTCTCCTTAATAAAATCATTATTATGATTTATTAATATTATCATGATAATAATCATAATAATATTGATAATAATAATAATACAACATGTAATAATAAAAACAATGATAATAATAATAATTATATTATTATTTTATTATTACTATTATTATTGTTGTTATTGTTATTATCATTACTGTTAATCAATATTATTATTATCATCATTATTGTCAGTATTATTATTGTAACCACCACCATCATCATCATCATAAATCATTGTATTTATCATTAAATCTTTGTCTTTGTATCTCTCTCTCTCTCTCTCTCTCTCTCTCTCTCTCTCTCTCTCTCTCTCTCTCTCTCTCTCTCTCTCTCTCTCTCTCT
>JAXRKP010000001.1:432500-452500 GCA_037039925.1 Doris montereyensis
ACTAATTTTGAAACATTTTCAGGATGGAAAACAAATTCTATGATAAAGAGCGGATAGAGGAGAAGATAAGAGCACTTATCCGAAAGAGGAGGCAGACATTCTTAGAAGATATTCCCACTGTGGACTGTGTCAATTCATTTCCTGGAGGATTTTTCTAAGTAGAAGGGTAAGTACAGTGGTCTCCACCCAAGACTAGGAGGCGGGTCCGTCTAACAGGCCATGTTTTCTGTCACAGATTTTTTCCTCTTTATGATGAGCCTAAGAGGCCACTTCAAAAAACATCAGTGAGCTAAAAGGCCAGTTTTTTCTTTGCCGTTACGTCAAATGGTCTGCTAAACTCAATGCAAGAAAATGAAAAATCGAACTCAGATCGTCAATGCCGCATTTCTCTCTATCTGGAACATGTCATTATAGATCTGCATCATGTCATATGCCTAGAAAATATTAGAATCTCTACTAGCTGCTCCTAGCCAGTGTCATTGTCAGTATCTTTGATGTTGATGCCAGACCACATAATTCAAGGCATACAAAGCCTGCCACGCCTGAAAGCCCATGCTCACTTGAAAGTGACAATAGAGCATGTTTGGGGGCAAGTCAGGGAAGAATAGGATGCAAATAACATTGGACCCACCATGTAATCTAAGAGTACTAAGACAGAAGAACCCCCCCCCCCCCCCCCCCCCTAATTCACATTCACATTACACATAGTTCACGTCTTACCTAAGCACATCTTTTTCTTGTATTTTATACTTTTACTTTCAATAATCTTTATTTAGCTTATTTGGTTTAATTAAGGAAACAGAATCTGTCTAAGTTTCTTTATAATGGTAAAGAACTTTTGTGCCTATAAATACACAAACGGGAATGAAATTTTTCACTGGTAAGTCATTATGAGTTGTAAATACTGCTCTACAATTGGACTATTTTCTCTCCTCTAGATTCATATAAAACTCTCATAACCATCAATTATGGGACTGATTTTCAGAAATAAAATCAGTACACTTGATAACTGATTCCACAGTTATTGATAACCGATGCCCAGATCACAATCAACCATATTCTTCTCCTTTCTTTCTCTTGGCTATGCATGCCCTCAACATGATCTTGCCACCAAACGGCAAACATGACAATGACACAACAGTCTCTTTATGTGGCGTGCCTCAGCCTCTCTTCACTGAGCGGGCGAGCGTTCTTCCTTACTAGAATTCTGTGTGCGAGACAAATATCAGTCGAACAAGAAGATTGACATCTACCTTCTGTATCAGCACGCAAATTAAATGGTGCTCCCCCGCCTGCCCATGTTTTCACTATATGCCTAAGAGACCATCCAGCTGAGGATCAGCATTTTGTTGTCTCCCAAGCACCGGCCTCTTAGACGGAGACATCATGTTCATTTTAATATGTTACAAAAACTACGAGTAATCATTTTAGTATACAAGCATTCCAGATTATCAAACGATTAAGTGAAATAAGTCGATAAAAATTGAATGATTTGTTGCTGGAATGAACAGTCCATTATATGCAGTAATTTCAATATTAACTTGGAATCTGGTTGACACAATTTTCATGTGATTATCATCCTGCTGAATGTTAGAATGCACTTATAACTTAAGTATTTTTTTTATTTGTATTCTATAGCAAAGGATTCTTGCTCAGGTGCAACAATCAGGAATGGTTTTTGCTAATTGTGAACTTCTTGATGCTATTATGCAACATGATTCCTTCGTGGACAAATATTTAGAATTTTCAAGGCTCACTGGTAACTGCCGTAAGACAGCAGCTTTAATTCAAGAAGGTACTTTATTAAGTTAAGTTAATCGTAATACAGTTAATTGCTATTATAGGTTTTCCTTATAAATGTCTTTTATTTTACAGCATGTCTTTTTTCAGTGTGTTTGCATATGGAGTTATAATTGTTGTAGTTGAAGTTTACCAAAATGCTGCTTTGTTTTATTTGAGGAAGGCATTTTTAGTAATTTTACCACAAATCGAACCATTCTCGTTTATTGCACTAATGGGTGGAGCAGTTCATTCCCTTCATATGGATACCATAAAAAAGGCTCAGTATCAGTTCATTCATTTTATACAATGTTTTACATCAGTTGTACTATAAAAGCCGTAAATTTTGTCTAAAGTATAACAAATTGGTAGTCATTTCGATCACCTCAAAGTACTCTGTCTGAAAAATGTACTTTTGAGGAATTGTTTTCAATATTACCTGATCGGATTTAAAATTACAGGAAACATTCCTCTCACCTGTTAAAAGAAAATGCCATCACAACATGAGTGTAAGGGATCTGTTGAAATAGGGTCGACATGAAGTATTTGATAGTCTCAGAATATTGTATACAGGTAAGCACCTGTATGGGGAGTAGATGATCCCGCCCTCCACGAGTCTCCTGCTGCCTTGCAGGCAGGTCTTGGATGGCCAAAGGCTAAGGGAGTTAACCCTGAAAGAAAACAACCTGCTGCCTTGCAGGCCGGTCTTGACTGACCAAAGGCTAAGGGACTTAACCATGACAGAAAATAACAACCTAACCTGCTGCCTTGCAGGCCAGTCTTGAATGACTAAAGGCTAAGGGAGTTAACCCTGACAGAAAATAACAAGGCTCGGAAGGGGGCCTCAAGGTGGCAGCCCCACCATCTATCTAAGGTACAGTAGGCTAATCCCCTGCTTATCTAAAGCAACCTGATTCAAAGTAATATATACAATGATATACTCGGCTTGAACTTTCGAAGACGACTCTGAAACAGACCCACAGACTGTGATTTTTGGAACATGGAATGTTAAGGCAATTAATGGAAACGAGTTAGAATTAGCTGAAGAAATGGAAAAATTCAAAGTAGACATTTTGGCTATTACAGAAACAAAGAAAAAACGACAAGGAATAGAAAATGTAGGACCAAATCATACTTTATTCTTCTCAGAAGTAGATGTCAAAGATAGAGCTAGAGCAGGAGTAGGCCTCCTAATGCATAAAAGGCAAGAAATGCTACTAGAAAGTTGGAAATTTATAAGCCCACGGCTATTAGAGGTAAATATTAAACCAAAAGGAAGAGAAATTAAATTATTAATAGCCTATGGACCAAATGAAGATGCCACCAAAGAAGAAAAAGATATCTTCGAAAACAATTTACAAATAGCTGCAGAGAATCTCAAATCCAAACAGGAATTAATGGTTCTAAGAGATTTAAATGCTAGAGTAAACAACAATGTAGAAACATCAGGAGGAGTAATAGGTAAAGGAGAGACAACAACTTCTCCAAATGGAGAGAGACTAATAGATTTTTACCTAAAGAATAACATGAAAATAGCTAACATATTTTTTCCTCATAAAGATATCCACAAATAGACAAGAGTAAATGAAGACAGATGTAAAAAGTCAAACATAGACTACATGATAGTTAGAGCTCCCTTTTTTACAGTACAATGGATGCTAGAGTGAGCAGAGGAGCTGAAATATTTAATGATCATCGCCTAGTGATAGCCAAAATGAGATTATTAACTGAAGAAAATGAACAGAAAAGGAAAGAGAAGAAAGCTACTTAACTCAAAAATAGAGGAACTAAATAAACCAATAATAAAACAGATATACCAATCCAGTTTAAAAAGATCTATCAGTGAAAGGCAGATGGATCTGAAGGAAAGCACAATAGAAGAAAAGTGGCAAATATATAAAGATATACTGCTCAGTTGTACTGAAGAGGTCTGTGGTGGGAGACAACTTAAAGGAGAAAGGAAAAGAACAGCATAGTGGAATGAGAATGTCAAGACTAAGATCAAAGAAAAAAAGGATGCCTGGAAGAAATACTTGCAAACAAAGAGGCCAGAGGATAGGATAGATTACGTGAGTAAAAGAACTATCGTTAAAGAGGAAGTGATGATAGCAAAACAGGAATAGTGGGGAGAGTTAAGACAAAGACTTCAAGAAAGCTAGCAAGAAAATCAAAAGCTGTTCTGGGGAGCAATGAAAAGCATGAGAAAGACCAAAGCATGCCCAATACAACAAATTAAGAACGCCAAAGGAGAAATAATGAAAGGAGACAGCGAAATCATGGAAATGTTGAGAAAGTATTTTCAACAATTACATAATCCCTCCAGAACATATGAAACAAGGAGTACAGATCTATTATTAAGAGTAACAAGTAATCGAGATGAGACAGCTGAAGATGTAGACATATCAATGGAAGAAATTCAAACAGCTATAAGAAAAGTGAAATTAGGAAAAGCCCCAGGAGCAGATCAAGTTTATCCAGAAATGATTAAAAGCCAAGGGAGAGACGCAGACAAACTACTACATGCAATATGTCAACAAGCATGGAAGTCCAAACAGGTGCCAGACGACTGGAATAAGGGAACGGTAGTACCAATACACAAGAAAGGATCAACTATGGAATGCTCAATCTATAGAGGGATATCACTACTTAGTGTACCAGAAAAAGTGCATGCCAGGATTCTGGTGGTGAGACTAATGAAAAGAGTAGAGCTTTAAAATTGAAGATCACCAGAGTGGATTTAGACCAGGAAGAAGTGTACAATATCACATATTTACAATTAGATAAATAATAGAAAAATTCCTCGAGAGAAACATTTACTTGCACCTGTGTTTTATTGCCTTAGAAAAGGCATTTGACAGTAGGGAATACAGTAGAGTGCAGGCAGCCGAAAAAGAAATTTCCAAGAAGAGTAGTAGGAAAACTAAAAGAGACAAAATCAGAAACACAACAATAAGAGATCAAACCAAAGCAAATAGCATAAAAACTAAGATAGAAACAAATCAATTGAGATGGTTTGGACATGTAAACAGAATGAATGACAATAGAATAGCTAAATCAGTATACAGTGCTAGAACTCAAGGTAAAATACCAAAAGGCAGACCTCGGAGAAAGTGGGAAGAAGATATAAAAGAGACATTCATTAACGTAAATAAATTTAACTTTCACGGAAGGAAACAGAAAATGTCAGGACAGGGCTGCCTAGAGAAAGATCATTTCAGCATCTAAAACCCATGCACAGAAAAGTAGAATGGGAGCTGATAAAAAAGGAAGAAAAAATTATTGACGGGTTCGCCATTATCATTTATTTTAGCAAAAGTTATTCCCAGTAGAGTGACAGGAAACGTGGCTAACGCTTGTCATGCGAAGTTTGGCGGATGTCGGATGGTAACTTTTTGAATTACCGGAAATAAAAGGGAATTGATTGTGAAGCGAGCGGGCTGACAAAAATTTCAACTTGCGTTATTTACATTTTTACTACTGTTCGTCATGGCATCAAAGAAATATCGTGAGAGAGCTAATATTTTCCATGTTTTTAATCCTTCTGGAGATTCAAGTGATACAGAATATGATCTAAGTGATCTAGACAGTTATTTTTTTCTGAAATAAAAAATTCTCCAATTTTTTAAAAATCATATAAATTAAAAAATTTAATTTAAAACATTCTTATTTAACTTATTTAATTAAGCAATCTTTAATTGGGTCTGTGTGAAAGGGACAGTACAAATGAGTGATTCTGAGACATGTGACTTTTGGAATTTACCCCAAAAACGTCAGTATTTAGAGCAAGAAATCTACGAAACGGCTCAGTATTCAGTGAGTTAAAGCTACTGGGCGCAGCTAGATATTGAACCGAATAGCATGTGTGCAAAGTTATAGCCAAGTTTGTTCAAAACTGAAAAGCCTATTTGAAATGAAGTTGTAGGTATTTTCGCAATGAAAATCCAAGATGGTGGCGCTTCCATGGCAACCATATGATAACAACAACAAAATTATTTTGATTATTACTGTCTACTGTCAGCGCATATATTTTAATTTAACCCAAAATTATAAATCCAATTTAAAATTGGTGTGTTTATTTCTGTTTTGAAAATCTTCAATGCTATTGCTGAGTTTATTTCTGTTGGCAGTTCCTTCTGCACCTTACTGTACTAGGGTAAAATGAGTGCAGGTGGCAGTCAATGTTTGAAGATGGAACCATGTATTTTTGTGATCCTGATCTGGTTGTTCCTGTAATAAGCATTGGAGGGGGGGAGGTGGTTTGAGGTGATAAACATTTGCTTTTGTGTTTGTGTTTTTCCTTTTAGTATATTTGAGTAACTGAACTATCAAAACGTAGTCATCCTACATTATTGCAAGGCTTGTAGCATCCTTGGTTGTCAGGAAACGACCACCATTTTGGAATTTGACCCGAATTTCATAATCTATTTCCTCACATATCGCGCAAAAACCTGTACAGATCTTTTTTTTTCATTCAATATCCAAAGAATGACAAAGGGAATTAGAGATAATTTGAGTTGGGTTTTTAAAATGGCATTTTTGTTACCAAAAAAAAAACAACCTGGCAGTGGACAGGTTAGCACCTATACGGGGAGTAGATGATCCCGCCCTCCATGAGTCTCCTGCTGCCTTCCAGGCGGGTCTAGGCTGACCAAAAACTTAGTGAGTTAACCCTGACAGAAAATAACAAGGCCTGGTAGGGGGCTTCAAGGTGGCAGCCCCACCATAAGATAAGAAGAATATTTATATTGCGCCTTCCCTCAGAGGAGCTCAAGGCGCATCTACCTAGTGTACAGTAGGCTAATCCCCTACTAATCAAAAACCAAACTGGTTCAAAGAAATAAATATAATATACCCGGCTTGACCTTCCAACGGCGAACATGGAAACGAACACGGACTGTAATTTTTGGAACATGGAATGTTAGGGCAATAAATGGAAAAATTCAAAGTAGATATTTTGGCTATTACAGAAACAAAGAAAAAGGACAAAGAATAGAAAATAAAGGACCAAATCATATTTTAATCTTCTCAGGAGTAGATGTCAAAGATAGAGCTAGAGCAGGAGTGGGTCTCCTAGTGCATAAAAGGCATGAAAAGTTACTAGAAAGTTGGAAATTTATAAGCCCACGGCTATTAAAGGTAAGTATTAAACCAAAAGGAAGAGAAATTAAATTATTAATAGCTTTTGGACCAAACGAAGACGCCACTACAGAAGAAAAAGATATCTTCGAAAACAATTTACAAATAGCTGCAGAGAATCTTAAACACAAACAGGAACTTATGGTTTTAGGAGATTTAACCGCTAGAGTAGGCAACAATATAGAAACATCAGGAGAAGTAATAGGTAAAGAAGGAGAGACAGCAACTTTTCCAAATGGAAAGAGACTAATAGATTTTTGCCTGAAGAATAACAGGAAAATTGCAAACACCTTTCTTCCACAAATATGCAAGGGTAAATGAAGGCAGGTGTGAAAAGTCAATGATAGACTACATAATAATTAGTAGCTCTCTTTTTTACAGTACATTGGATGCAAGAGTAAACAGAGGAGCAGAAATATTTAGTGATCATCATCTAGTGATTGCCAAAATGAGATTACTGACTGAAGAAAACAAACAGAAAAGAAAAGAGAAGAAAGCTGCTAAACTCAAAATAAAGGAACTAAATAAACCAATAGTAAAACAGATATACCAATCTAGGATGAAAAGGTTTATCAGTGAAATGCAGATGGATCTGAATTATAGCACAATAAAAGAAAAGTGGCAAATGTATAAAGAAACACTCCTCAATTGTACTGACGACGTCTGTGGTAGGAAACAAATTAAAGGAGATAGGAAAAGAACAGCATGGTGGAATGAGAATGTCAAGACTAAGCTCATAGGAAAGAAGGATGCCTGGAAGAAATACTTGCAAACAAAGAGACCAGAGGATAGGATAGATTACGTGAATAAAAGAACTATCGCCAGAGAGGAAGTTATGAAAGCAAAACAGGAACATTGGGAAGAGTTTGACGTAGACTTCAAGAAAGCTATCAAGGCAATCAAGAGCTTTTCTGGGGGGGGGGGCATAAGACCAAAGCATGCCCATACGACAAATTAAGAATGCATGACAATAAAATAGCTAAGTCAGTATACAGTGCTAAAGTCCAAGGTAAAAGACCAAAAGGCAGACCTCAGAGAAAGTTGGAAGAAGATATCAAAGAGGCATTGAAGCATAGAAATTTAACTTTTTTGAAGGAAACAGAAAATGCCAAGACAGGGCATCCTGGAGAAAGATCATCTGGGATCTGAACCCATACACCGAAAGGTAGAATGGGAACTAATAAAGAAAGAAAGGGGGAAAAAAATTCTCAAAAACTTAACAACATAACAAAAAACCCTGACATTGTTCTATTAATATTGACAAGAGCAACCTGTGTGTCAAATAATATACAAACTGGTAGGTAAATGACGGAAGAGATAGAAAATTAGTGTGAAAAAATAAAAAAGCAAATAAAGCAATCAATAGAAAATAACAATAAACAAGATGCTTCAGACGGGCTGCCCTTCTTGTTGTAGCCACCCTTCTCTTTTGACAATCTTTGGCATTGTTTCTAATATAAAGAGGATTGAAAATTGGGTTTAGACATGCATTGATGTGAAAACAGACATCAAAATTTTGTATTCTTCTATTCCTATACTTGTGCGCGTGTTTACAAACACACAAACCGGCAATGTTTGCCCTCCTCCTCTTACAGACTCAGTGTTCGACCAAATTGGCGACCATTTTTGTTGACATCCAGATGAATACCATGTTGCCAGATTTGGCTATTAGCTGACACATTACACAAGTTTTCAGTGCCATTTTCTCAGTATTAGGGTAATTGATGTAAACATTTTGACTATTTTTACCTACCCTCACCTACAACATATTTTTTAACAAAAAAATTATACTTGATGTGGACATTTCTCTGCCATAAACTTGTAGATAAATAATTGTTCTACACGAATATGCAAAGAACAGAAAGTCAACATTTTGGTCCCAAAGTAGCCAATCCAGATTGGGGTAGTCAACTGAAAATTAGTTGGGACACATGCTCAAAACGATCGGTGTAAAAAGGAAGGGATGGAGGTGCTGCAAAGAGTGGGGGGGGAGTGCGGGTTTGTATGAAAGTAGACCTGCAAAGGTCTGGGGATGAGAGATGTTAACAGTGAAAGAAGACTTCAAAACCATTGTCACACCGGCATCGGTCGACTCTCGAGCAACCCATAATACATGTAATATTATTTTGCATTACTTCTCCACCTCATCCCGTAACCCCACTCACCACTGTCATGTCTGCTGATGTGTCTCACTGCTAGCGCCACGTCGCGTTGCTGTCTCTCACTCTTAGTCTTGTCTCGTCAAAGCAAAGTAGTTACAGCATAGGTTGGTATCAGGACGGGAGTTAGTATTCATCGCTTCTGGTCTCAAGACTGTGGTCAGATTTGAATGAAACGCCTCAAAGTCTCATTTTCGTTGGCATCGAGTAATGGCTCTAGTACTGCCAAGGCCTAGCTATCGATTTTTAAAATTATTTTTTAGTGGTGTATTGATAACAATACTTAAGTAATCCCTTTCGGAAAATTATTTTAAGAGACATGAGTGAAATATTAACATATATAACAACTACATACTAAATTCAATGTATAACATACAAAAGTCATGGATGAATGCACACTAACATTAAGAAATGATTAACCCTTTAAAAAAGGTAAATGTTCAAATAAATATTATATTCTTTAAAATAGTAGTTTTGAAAATAAATTAAAAACAATTCCATGTAAATTTATCGGGTAAAAGTAACAAAGTGTGTAAATTGCAACTTTCTTGTTTAATCATATTTACCAGTTACTCGTATTACTTTATTTATAAATAGTTGCTAACGATCCTAATATTGACAGACATATATTTCAAAAAAGTTCTGATGAAGTCAAGTAATTTGAGCAAAAAAGTTTGATCAAGCCACCAAAATTGTATAGACCGTTATTGCACCTGTTGCCGTGGTAAAATTTTGCCCAACAATGGTTACAAAGCATCAGGAAGCCACAATTTTTCTTGAGACTATAGCAAGATCTGTCTGTCTTGTGGTAGTCTGTTACCGTGTGAAATTGGTTGCGTTTTTATGAAATTAGGTGCAATCATATAACCTAGTACCTTCACTAGTGATTGGATCTGAGTAATCCTGGTGCTAATAAAATGTCATATTTGTAAAATGCTTTACTCCACAAATGGATCCAACTGATCCTAGCTCATTTTAATCAGATCAGCATAAAAGAATTAGACAATGTGCTGTCAGCTCTTACATTTTCTGGCTGCTTTTTTATTTTTTTGGGGGTCGTTTTTAGTGTTGCTTTCATTTAAGACAAGACCCCGACATATTTATGGCACTATTTTTACTTTTATCAAAAGTTGAATCAAAATTCAGAGCTTTAGGTGTCAGACTTATCTAGTACGATTGTAGTGAAACAATTTTTTGTATGTGTTATAGTTAAAGAAAAGGAGTTTTCAACCCACAAAGTTGATATCAAATTCATGTTATACACTAATGACAAGCAAGAAAAAAATCAACGACAAACACAAAATTCTATCTCTGTTATTGCCAATTTGCATCTCAAATTGCAGTACTTGATGCCTATTCTTCTCCTCATAAGCAAGTATCCAAAGCAGTGAAGGAAGAGAGTCAGGAACGAGCTATACTTCCGTCAGGTTTGTAGTCTTTACATCATGCTCTTAAGTCCATTACAGTTTTTCTTTAGAATGAATCCATTACAAGATTATGTCTAAGAGACAGTAAAATGAAGTGTAAATTTAAAGTCTTAAGAATTGTTATGTTGACTCGTTTGGAGTTTGTATTTCGAATGATGATTATAATCTTTATCATTACCAGCCTCATAATCAGTATCATCATCATTTTGATTAGTAAAACAGAAGTACAGTTTCTTCAAGGCCCGCATGGCCGTTATAGCTGGAGCTTTTTCCTGTTTCTATAACTGAAGAAAGTTCCATTACCGATCTCTGAACCCGTGACTCTGTCACAGGCCGGCTTACCTTGACATTGAACTAGCTTATTGGTTTGACAAGGCGCATTGATTTCTCTCCTTTTACCAAAGGAAAAGCTTGTTTGAATTGAGACCAATATTAATCTCTTCAAATAATGTTTTTTTCTTCTTTCTGTTAATTACAGTTCATGATGATAAGGAGCGTTATAATACAAATTTCGACCTACATTGGACTATATCGTGACCTCAGAACCCTCCTGAGGTCAGGCTTTTTTCCTCTGTCTGATAGTTTAATATAGATCAAACTTTATTTATTCTGATCTCATACATCTAGCTGACAACAGTGAAGACTGACAGGACATGATCACTGCTGTCTGTCTCAGATCTGACACATCATGATTATCTATGATGTTTGAAATACTTTGATTTGGGTTTTTAATCTTTTCATTTGAGTGATCTTACAGTTAATGGTGGCTAAAACATGGAGTAAAGTAGATGAGTGTGTAACAAAAAGTAAGAACTAGATTTGACACAATTTAAAAAAAGAAGAAATTTATGATGTTCATTTTATTCAGATGTGTTATAGGGCTATATTGTGGTTCATGTGGTAAGGATTCTTTCAGTTTTGCTTATTACTTATTTTATTTTGTGTATGATCTTGAGAATACCTACATGTAAGAAACAATTAAAGATTAAAGTGGTCCAATCGTAACTGAATTTTCTTCATAAGAAGTTCTTGACCATGTTCTGCCTTCATTTTATGATTTATGAGGATTTCCTAAAACAAATTCACCTCTTTATGTAACAATTTCTGAGTCAGAAAGCATCCAAATCACCATATGAATTTCATATAATACCCAAGATCATTAAGATATGTTTGCAGGATCAAGTTGAACAGTTTACTAAAGGTTTCAATCCGAAATATGAATGTATTGTGATCTGCTCAATTAGGTGACTTACAAGTACACATATAAAGCAGATACACACATTGTCCAAGATCAACCAAAATCTTTTGTATTATAAAATGAACACCTTACACCAAAAGAACAAAAGGGTTTTCTTTTAATGGCTCATTCATCCTAGACTGCATTCAAATGTTCTTACCTATCTGAATCTGATGTCATTTACACATGGCACCACAGGGAGGATATTTATCTTCCTCCATCTTTAATGACCCACTTGTGTGCTGTTGCCAATTAATCTCATACTTACTGTATTTATAAAGATTCAATTGAAACCTTTCTAGGCCTACTTGTTTACACTAAACATGTTTTTCAACCTTGAAAACACCGCTTGCTTGTTGTGGAGTTTTTGTCTGCTGAATAAGGGGGCTGATAGGTCATACATCTTGCTGTTTCTCTTAAATTACTATGAAATCACCACATATAGTGGACATAAGAAATATTGTTGAAACAAAAGTTAACTGAATAAAAATACTTCTTCTTTTCCAGGGTCTACTCAAAAATTTCAACATTCAGTGACCCATGCTAAACAATCTGAGAAATTAGAGACATTAGCGAAAGGAGAAGAACCTGCTACAACTACAAGATATTTGCTATCAAAGCATGCAGATGTCGCTCATCCAACTGAAGAAGGAGCAAGCAACAGCAATAATACATTCTCCTCTAAGTCAGTCCTTGGAAATCTGTGTCAGTCTACTCCTTCAGATGATGAGAGTTCAATGGGTCTCAGTGAACGAAAGAAGAAAGGTGTGAAAATGGTTACACTATGAAACATGACTCACCTAAAAATGAAGTTTATCGATTCCCTAGAAAAGATGATAATGATGATAATAAGAACAGAAACCGAAATAGTACAGTAAAGCCAGTTGGAGAAAACGGCTCAGCTTTCCTCTTCATCACGATAAGCAAGTCTCAGAACAACCTCAAGTAAATGACGAAGAAGAGGAAGATTCCAGATCCTTTTACTTATCAGATACAGAAATCAACAATGCCTGTCCAGACTCAACTACTAACGTGTCATGCTTGCCCGAAATTGATTCTTTGAAGTGCAAACCAGAGACTGATTCCAGGGAAGTCAGTGTTAAAAATGGTTTACGGCTTGATGACAAAACTCCCGGAATAATCAATGGAACAAATAAAATAGACATGTTCCAACAAGTCGAACAGTCATCGAATGGTAAGCTCCTTAATTGCGATCATGCCATTGATACACTCAAAAATGTGAAAAGAGACAAAAGTTATAAAATCATGAATGCACCTGTAAAATCTTTTCCTGACACTGACAATCAAAAACATTCTGATAGAGACGTAGCAGTTGAAAATAGGGACATGTCAGGAGCATATGCTGCCAGTAACATCGATCATGAACCTGTTGAAAGTGTAGCTGGAGATAGTGAGAGTGGAAATGACAACAATTGCAATAGTCCCATATATAATAACTGTGTAATTATAACAGCTGGAAATGTTCAAATGGATACAAAAAATTGTAATATTAAAAGCAATCAGAATCCAAAGAAATCTATACAACATAAATTATCTCATGAAAAAGAATCACTGATGCCACAAACTGACTTAACCGCTGGGGATGCTGACAATACAGGCAATAAACATGACTGTTCTAGTTTGCAAACAGTAGCAGATAATCCTTCTGAATCAGTACAAAATATAGACAATTACGATGATGAATCAGAAAATGAAGATCAGAGTAATCAAGATGTATATCCTGATCCAGACAGGCCATCATTCCAAACGGAATCATCATTTCATGATGATGTAACATACACAACAGCAACTGATACTGATGATTTGAGGGAGTTGCCTAAATCAACTCAAGAGGTAGAATATCCTTCCAATTCACTCCTGAGAAACATAAATTCTATGATTCCTGGCTGGTTGAAATTTGAATGGGGGTTTTCTTCTTCATTTTCTTAATAATTGACTAACTCAGTCACTGAGTGTTACTGTGATCACCCAAAGTTTGAAAGCCTTTGAAAAATAAATCAGATGAACGTTATATATGAAGGATTAGAATTACATTTCAGACTTTTATCTTTCTGTTGAAAGAGACATTGCAAAGAAGTTTATTAATTAAACTGCATTATCCATTTACAAAGGAAATCAATTTCTGTGGTCACGTAAAGTAAAGTAGGTCCCATACTCTGAGGTGAGCACAAGGTAATTAGGAGCAGAGTCACGATTTTTCCTAGGCATATGGCATAATGTGGTAAAAGATAAAAGATGAAGATGGATTTATAGTCTGTATCCCCCCCTCATATGTACAGGATCGCCAATTGTACATCATTTATCCCCCAGCAGGCCATTTCATTCAGTCCTTCTCAACTCCTAGAGGAGTATACAGTACACAAATCTGTTAGACTTTTCGTACTCTCACTCTGACAAGATCTTCCTCTATCTATAGCTGGGTACTCATTTACACCTGAGTCAAGCAAGGAAAATGGAGTGAAATCCTCAGAGTACAATGTTGTGAAAAAAGACGCACCAGTGCCAGCCGTGGGGCTTGAACCAGTGTCGTCGTGATTACCAGCTCACAACATTATGGTTCTGCTAACAATGCTACCAGCACCTCCCATGCTTATGTAGCATTACATGAAATGTTACAGAGAAAATTTACTTCTACTTTCCTTAAGAACAACTGGTCAGTATTATGTGATTATCTAATAAAAAAAATAATGAACTTGTGTACATTTTGGACATTTCCCAGACCTAGGTATGTATCAGACACCATCTGACTAGTAGTTTTATCTAGAAGTATTATCTTATGGAATCTTTAATTTTAGTAGACCATGCAATTTTATGCATGGCTTTGAATGCTAACACTCATTGCAAAATCCCATGCATCTTCCCATATGACTAACAGGTATTTCATAAGTGATTTTGAGTCTGTAACACACATACACACACACACACACACACACAAGTAATGAAGCATGATTTCTCATTATTAAAATGTACGTTACAGAGCAAAATTCAATATATGATTTCAAATAACATGTTCAGCCTTGTCCACTGAATTTCTGAGCAGAATTGGTATTGATAGCATGACTTTTTATTAGAAACACAATTATTTACAACTTATCTTTTTATTCCTCTCCTATCTTTAACTTTGTTTTTCACTAATGGTTCTGCACAATGTTGATTTGCCTTTGATACAAATATAAGGTGAATCTGAGCTGATATTTGTTATTGCATATTTACCAATAAGTTAGTTGACCTGTATTTCCGGAATTTATTTTCTTGGATTGTTGAGGCTCTTTATTGTTCTAATTTTTAATGACATACTGAAATGAATTTGTTATTGATCTTTTCTATGTTCACAGTCACAACCAATAGTGGACAAAAATTATTAGTAATTGATTAACAAATATCTGGTTTGTCAGATTCTATCTAGTGTAAAGTGATGAGAAAACAGCCTAAACCAAATTAACAGCGCAAACAGTATTTTTAAGTCAATCCCACTAATGTTTATAATAATGTAAAAATATTAATGAACTATCTGTACATACTTTACTGTTGTTATTGTTCTCTTTACATGTATCATGATTTGATGGCTTACCATCACTTCCTAGAATGTATTGAAGAAAAAACAGGGGCTATAAAAGTGCTGTTCCTTTGATATAAGAGCTTTCATTTTGTTTTTATAAGTTAAATATGTAATGTTTCTATTCTGTTCTTTATTCAATACCTTCATAAGCCCAGAGAAAATGATATTGTTTTGTTCAGCATAGACTGAATAATGCATCTTAAAGATGTGAAAACATAGCTGTATGTATTTATTTATGTTACGCAGTCATGATTGTTGCACCATTTTAAGATGATTTTTTTCTGTATGAATAATACTGATGATTTTGTGAAATCGTAAAATATATTTTGTGTCTATATAACAATACACAAGTATGTCACACCTCGGGTAAATACTGTGATAGCAATTTTACGCAGGTAGGTGGGAATGGCATTATTCCAACATGTTTAGTTATGACCCTTTCAAAAGGGCTACTTAGGTGAATGAAAAGTCTACTCTCACTACTCTCAGATGAGGAAACAACAAAGTTTTCAATAATTACACGTCAGTTCTGGTAGAAGAATTCTTCAAAAGAAAAGATCTTGGGATCATTCGGAACCTACATGCACATATAAAATATGATTACTTTTAGTGACCTGGCAACACAGCCTTTGGTGAACGAAGAACGACCAACTCAGAATTATATATATAGATATATAACATATGTATGAAAACATGTTGAAATGTTTCAACCATCGCAATACTTTTTTAAATCACCTCCTCCCCAATCTTAAGCAAAATAAAGTGAGATTTGTATATGATCAAAAGTTTGTTCTTGATGTTGTTTCATCGGGAATTGTTCGTGTGGTTTTTGTGTATGTTTTATGTTGGGGGGGGGGGTGCTTTCAACAGGAGAAACTTGTATGGTTATGCCCAGTAAACAATCCACCCGTATTTCCTGATCCTTTTATTGATGGTCCCGACAGGAGGTACAAAAATTTAAAGAAAAATCACTACTTTAAATAGGTTCAATATTATAAGGCAGACAGATAAAAATGTCAGAGGTCCTGTAGTATACGTGTGGTCACATGATGTGCATTGAGGATCCTCACACTGTTTTAAGGGCCATCCGACAAAACTCCCATTCCTATGTAGTCTCTTTTTGATTTATTTTTTTTTGCTGAGGACTATCAAAATATATTCCAGTATGGAAAATCTTTGTTCCAATTGTGTTTTCCTTTTACCTAGCATATCAAGTAGTTTTCATGCATGGTTTGTCAAAATATGTTTTTCCCTGCTATCTGTGTCTTGGGTTTATCTACAACTTATTATTGATGTCGCCCGTGCACTTAGGGCCGTCAGTTGCTCTCCTTTTTCTCGAGAACAGTAATAGTCTGAAACACATGTAGACAGTAAGTGTGAAAGTTTCATATTGTTTTGTTATAATTCCAATTGCATGTACCGTAATGTATTTCTAAGCAAGTTCTGATAAAAGCAAAGTAAGCAAAAAATCTTTGTTTTGTCTGTAAATAGCGTAAATCCAGAAAATAATTTTGTCCTCGATACCGGTCGTCGGTTTGCAAGTTAGACTGAGTTGGATGCTCGCAGTTGTCTTGATGGCATGTTGACATCTAGGAGAAATCGGGGCTTGACAGTGCAGACACTTGTAGAGGATGCAAGTTAGTTAACGATTTGGTTGTCAAGGATGTTAATGCTTCCGATGATTGTTTATGTATTCTTCCTCTTGAAAAGAATTAACTCAGTCTTTTCTTCGTTTAAATACAATTTGTTGATGTTCATCTATGTTTTGATCGTGAAAGTGTAGTTTTCAAAGGTGTCTGTGACTGATTCCTTGGATTCTTGTGAGATGGGTACATAAATGTGTGTGTCGTCGGCGTAAAAGTGGTATTTAAGGCCAGATGCTGGTAATATATATTTTAGCCGCGATTTGTAGATGGTGAACAACATGGGCACTGATCCTTGGGGAACACCGAATTTGACTTGTGATGGAGGGCTCAAAGTGCCATTTATGAGTACAATGGACATTTCAAACTTCCAAACTGTGATATAGGCTACTCAGTGAACCAATTGAGGACAGAACCGTCAATGGCAAAATCTTTTTGAGTCTTGATAGCAAGATGACATGGTCGACAGTGTCAAAGGCAGCACTGAGATCGAGTAAGAATAGGA
The DNA here is from genome assembly GCA_037039925.1 of Doris montereyensis. NCBI lineage: Eukaryota > Metazoa > Mollusca > Gastropoda > Nudibranchia > Dorididae > Doris > Doris montereyensis. The sequence continues at coordinate 449,967 of JAXRKP010000001.1, forward strand.
TGACGTTGGTGATTGTTTCGAGGTTTTTTACCACATGATTATGGACACGAAGATGAGCTGTCTCGGTACTGTAACCAATTTTGTATACAGATTGGAATCGGATGGAAATGTTGCTTTTTTCGATGTTGTTTGCAGTCTTTTTGTGTGGCGTCGGTGGCCGAGCAGTTAGGTTGCCAGACTGGGGATCATGAGGTTCCAGGTTCAAATCCTAGCAAAAGCTAGGTTCGACATTGTGTTCTTTGGGAAAAACCCTTAATAATTTAGGTAGCGCAAGCGCTCGCTTTGGGCCGTGTGTTCGCTCGTAGCCTACTATACCCTAACAACGGAGATTAAAGGTTCATCATCATCATCATATTATGGTCTTGAATAAGGGCTGTTGTATTGCACAGATCGAGCAAGCATGACAACTATGTTTAGATTTTTAATTGTGTCTATGGTCATGGGTTCTTTGTTTTGGTATGGCAATGTTTTGATAACCGTCAAGGCAGATGAGGGTCTGGAGAAATGATCCCTCTAAACTGGGATCTAAAAACAGGGAGAAAATGTGCGCACAGTTGAGAAGTGTCTGTGCACGCGAATGAAAAAAACAATCGTATGCACATAGTGCACACAATTTGGGACTTGTACGTCAAACTTTGCACAACACCAAAAATGTACACTCACTGGCTAAATAAATATTAAAATTAGAGGGAACATCGGTTTGGAGTGATTCATCGTTGTTGACATCGACCCGCGCGTTTGCCTCTGGGGTTGTAAAAGAAGGTGGAAATAAAATCGTATTCACTATGGGGCTAAAAAGTTGTTGAGTTAAAATGGTGGAAATAGAATTGTATTCACTATGGGGCTAAAAGTTGAGTTAAAATGGTGGAAATAGAACCGTATTCACTATGGGGCTAAAAAGTTGATTTAAGATCGTCAAAATAGATGTTAAAAAACTTATAAATATCACGATAATTGTCCATTATAAACACTTAAAGTCATTTCAAACGATGAAGATGCACAATACGATTTAATATGTTAAAACTCATGAGGAAGCATCAAGTATACTTCCAGTAAATGAATTGGAAAATTGCAGAGCCACAGAAACACAGCTGCTGATCAGAAAAAGATTCCTATTTTGTTGTAGTTGAGTAGGTTTGGGTTGATGGAGGGTTGTTTTAAAGGAAAACTTTTCTTTGCTTTTCTGTTTTCTATTCTTTATGTTCTTTCATAATTTTGCCTTCTTTTTTTGTTTTTATTCATTTAAGTGAGGGAGGTGGGGTTTTTATTTTGTCAAGACACTATAAACGTTATTGTTACTATTCTCTTGTGGACAAATGACCTTGTAGGAATGTTGGGAATGTTTTATAATTGTACCTTACCTTAACAGATTTCATAAGTTTGTCTGAGTAGACGCTTGGTAGGTCCTAATTCTTTCCAATCACTCTGTCATATACTATACGGTGGGCAGGAGTAAAATTTTAAGTGAATCAAACTCAGGAAATACGGAAAGTAAATCAGTGTAATCCAACCAGAAATGAAATAATACACTACCAAGGAAGTGCACAAGCTAGCCGTTTGGCTTTGTTCCTTTGTCAGACTTAGCAGAAAAACTTTAGTTTCAATTTTGATGTTTCAGGTTACTCATATTCTCTCTCTCTCTCTCTCTCTCTCTCTCTCTCTCTCTCTCTCTCTCTCTCGTCTTCTTCTCTCTCTCTCTCTCTCTCTCCCTCTCGTTCTCTTCTTCCTTCGTCATGCTCTCTCTCTCTCCTCTCTCTCGTCTCCGTCTCTCTCTCCTCTCTCTCTCTTCTCTCCGCTTCTTCTTCCTCTCTCTCTCTCTCTTCGCTCTCGATCTCGTCTCTCTCGTCTCTCTCTTCTCTCTCCTCTCTCTCGTCGCTTCAGTCTCTCTCTTCTCTCTCTCGCTCTCTCTTTTTATTTTTCTCTCCCTCTTCTTCTCTCTGACTTCTCCTTCTTCTCTCGTGCTTCTCTTCTCATTCTCGACGTTCTCCTCTCTCTCCTCTCTGTCTCTCTCTCCCCTCTTCTCATGACGGTTCTCTCTCTTCTTCTCCTTTCTCTGTGCCTCTCCTCCCTCCTCCGCTCTCATCCTCTTCCTCTCTCTTCTCTCCTCTCTCATTCGCTCCTGCTCTCTCTCTCTTCAACTCATCTTCCTCACCCTTCGTCCTCTCTTCTCTATCTCTCTGCTCTCACTCTCTCCTCTCTCTCCGCTTCTCGCTACTCTCTCCCTCTTTTTCTCCTTCCCTCGTCCGTCTCCATCGTTCTCTCTCCATCTCTCTCCCTCTTCCTGCTCACGTCTCCTCTCGTATTGCCCTCTCATCTTCGTTCTGCATCCCTTCTCTTCTCTCTCTCTCGTCTCTCTCCTCCTTCTCGTCCTCTCAAGTCTCTCACTCTTCCACATCTCTCTCTCCCTCTCCTTCTCTCTTCCTTGTTCTACATCCCCTCCTGCTCTCATTCCTCTTCTCTCCTCCCTCCTCTCTCTCTCTTCTCATCTCCTGCTACTCTCTTCCTCCTGCTCTCACTCACTTCTCTCTCCCTCT
>JAXRKP010000001.1:457500-465000 GCA_037039925.1 Doris montereyensis
GGACATCAACACGCTACCCCCAACTTTAGATGAAATAAAAAAGGCAATAGAGAGTCTCAAAACAGGGAAAGCAGCAGGTGAAGATCAGGTGACAGCGGAAATGATTAAGATAGAAAAAGAAATGACCCCTAAAATATTACAAGCATATTTCAAGAAATTTGGAAAAAAAGAAGAGCTACCAAATGAGTGGAGTGTTGGACTCATCGTCAAACTACCAAAAAAAAGGGAGATCTTTCTAAATGTGATAATTGGAGGGGAATCATGCTACTCTCTATCACCAGCAAAATTTTCAGCAAAATATTACTAAACCGTATAAACCCTACAGTCGAACCAAAACTTAGAAAGCAGCAAGCAGGATTTAGGAAAGGCCATTCTTGCTCAAACCATATATTCACTCTTAGACAAATTTTTGAACAATGCCAAGAATGGAATGCTCCCCTGTACTCAAATTTTATAGATTTTGAAAAGGCTTTTGATAGTGTACACAGACCTGCATTATGGAACATCCTACGACACTATGGCATTCCCTCCAAGGTAGTTAGCATAATCAAACTGCTTTACAGGGATTTCCATGCTAAAGTAATCTGTGGAAATAAATTGACGGAGAGCGTGAACATCAATACAGGTGTGAAACAGGGCTGCATTCTATCACCTTTTCTATTCTGCCTTGCTATCGATTGGATTATGAAGGAATCTGTTGAAAATAAGAAAACAGGACTAAGGTGGACATTCACTGAAATATTAGAGGACCTTGATTTTGCTGATGATGTTGTACTCCTGTCACAGAACATCACAGATATACAAACCAAAACACAGCGAGTTGATAACAATGCACAAAAACTGGGGCTACACATAAATATTGGAAAAACAAAAATGATGAGGATGAACAACAAATCGAAACAACCGGTGAAACTTGGAAACAAGGAGATTGAGGATATACAAGCTTTCACATATCTCGGAAGTAAAATTACTCAAAATGGAAATTCTGAAGATGAGATCAAAGAAAGATTAACAAAAGCAAGAAAAGTATTTGGATCACTGAATAATATTTGGAATTCAAGAAAAATCTCAATTAAAACAAAACTCAGATTCTACAAATCTAATATTCTAGCTGTCCTTCTTTATGGTGCTGAATCTTGGAAAACAACAAATAACATCTGCAGAAAGCTGGACACCTTTCAAAACAAATGTCTCAGAAAGATCCTCAAAATATTTTGGCCAAACACGATATCAAACAACGACCTTCAAGAAAGAACATCACTGGAGTCAATATCCCAGATTGTGAGGAGGAGAAGATGGAAGTGGACTGGTCACATCCTTAGGATGAATGCTGATGCCATCCCTAAAATAGCCCTCAGATGGACCCCTCAGGGAACAAGGAAGAGAGGTCGCCCGCTAGAATCCTGGAGGAGAAGCATCGAAAAAGAGATGAAGACCCTGGTAGTTCATATTTAACAATTCATTAAAGTAAAATCCCGAATTCTAACAACTGGAGAGTTTTGAATAAGAATGTCGTCGATGGTTAGTTAATTGATGATTGTTTTAGTACCCTTTTTCTTGAACACGATACGTTCAATCTTATTGTCATTGAACTTACAATATACATGCAACTATAGTTGAACTCTTAATTGGAATATTATTATATGGAATTTATGGAATTATATAATAAATAAATAGACATATAGATTGGACATGGGATCAGACCACAATCTACTCTTGGCAGTGTTGAAACTAAGGCTTAGGAAAGAGATGGTTTCAGGCAACCAAAATTCTAAGTCAACCTACTACAAAGAAACAAGAAAGAACAATCCCAGATCTGCCTCAAAAACAAATTTCCACCTCTAGAACTTATCGAGAAGGATGTAAATACCCATTGGAACCAAGTGAAGGAAGTCTTTACATAGACGTGTGAATACATTTTAGGAAGAAAGGACTACAAACACACGGAGTGGAATAGCGAAATATCACTTGACAAAATAGCAGTCAGGAGGAAGAAGAAGGAAGCATTGAACGGCGGCAGGACAAGGATTGAAAAAGAAAAAAGCTAGAAAGGAATATGCTGTGGCAGCCACCCAGGTAAAGAAAAGTATCAAGATTGCCAAGGACACTTTTGTGACGGAACTTGCAGAAAGAGCCGAAATAGCTGCACAGAGTGGACATACAAGGATATTATACCGTACAGCAAAACTGTTTGCAGGTAAAGGCCGGTCAACAACCGCACCAGTGAAAGATATCAATGGCAATCCCATTTTTGACAAGGAAGCACAGAAAAGACGATAAACATTTTGAACATCTACTTAAAAGACCACCATATGAAAACCCACCAGACAGCATGCCTGCAAGAAGAGATCTCTCTATCAGCTGTGGACTATCAACGCGAGAAAAGATTGCAAAGGGTACACCTAAACTACATTCAAACAAGGCAACAGGCCCAGATTCTATACCACCAGAGGCATTGAAGACATACATACCTACAATAGTCAGTATTTTACACGGATTGTTTGAAAAGGTGTGGAATAAAGAGCAATTCCCAATAGATTAGAAAGAAGGACATCTCGTGAAACTTCCAAAGAAATGAGATCTTAGCTTTCTTTCTTTCTTTATCAGTTCCCATTCTACCTTTCGGTGTATGGGTTCAGATGCCTAAGATGATCTTTCTCCATGATGCCCTGTCCTGGCATTTTCTGTTTCCTTCCAAAAATGTTGAATTTCTATGTTTCAATGCCTCTTTTATATCTTCTTCCCACTTTCTCCGAGGTCTGCCTTTTAGTTTTTTACCTTGGGCTTTAGCTATGTATACTGATTTAGCTATTCTATTGTCATTCATTCTGTTTACATGCCCAAACTATCTCAATTGATTTGTTTCTATCTTAGTTTTTAGGCCATCTGCTTTGGTTTGATCTCTTATTGTTATGTTTCTGATTTTGTCTCTTTTAGTTTTCCCTACTACTCTTCTTAGATATTTCATTTCATCTGCCTGTACTCTACTGTATTCTCTACTGTCTAAAGTCCAAGTTTCGCTGCCATAGAGGAGAGTAGGACAATAAACTGCATTGTATACCGTCATTTTGGTTTTTGTTGACAAATGCCTTTCCTAGATAGTTATATATTACACTTGCCTTTTTGATTCTCTGGCTGATTTCTTCTCTTAGTTTTCCCTCTGAGTTAATCATTACTCCTAGGTAATTGTAGCTTTGAACTTGTTCTAAATACTCCCTGCCCAATTAAAGATTTTGTGTTTTAGCTTCCCTAGTTACAAACATTGTTTTGGTTTTCTTTGCATTTACTCTCATTCCTCTTTTATTTAGTTCATTGTTTATAGTGCTGATATTCGAATGAAGGTTAATTTCTGATTTTCCAAACAGAACTAAATCATCGGCAAATGAAAGCATTGATGCATTTACAGGTTTGAGCTTCCACATACCTACATTCGTTTTCTTCATTTTTGAGGATGCCTTTGTGACTGAATCCATAAATGTGATAAACAAAATAGGAGTAAGAATACAACCCTGTCTTACTCCTATATCTACATCAAATTCTGCAGATATGTTTTCAGCTACTCTCACTGCACATGTTGGTTTATTGTAAAAACTTTTAATGGCTTCTATTAAATTTTGCTCTACATTGTGTTCTTTTAAGGAATGCCATAGTTCGTCCCTCGTCACAGTGTCAAATGCCTTTTCTAAGTCAATAAAACACAGGTGCAAGTCAATGTTTCTCTCAAAGAATTTTTCTATTATTTGTCTAATTGTAAATATGTGGTCTTTTACAATTCTTCCTGGTCGAAATTCACTCTGATGTTCTTCAATCTGATCTTCTACTCTTTTCCTTAGTCTCATTTCCAGTATCCTGGCATATACTTTTCCTGGAACGCTTAGTAATGATATCCCTCTATAGTTTGAGCATTCCATAGTTGATCCTTTCTTATGTATTGGTACTACCGTTCCTTTTTCCAGTCGTTTGGTACCTGTTTGGACCTCCATGCTTGTTGGCATATTGCATGTAGTAGTTTGTCTGCCTCTCTCCCTTAGTTTTTAATCATTTCTGGATAAATAAACTTGATCTGCTCCTGGGGCTTTTCTTAATTTCAATTTTCTTATAGCTGTTTGGATTTCTTCCATTGATATATCTACATCTTCAGCTGTCTCCTCTGGATTACTTGATACTCTTACTAATTGATATTTACTCCTTGTTTCATACGTTCTGGAGGGATTGTGTAATTGGTGAAAATGCTTTCTCCATGTTTCCATGATTTCGCTGTTTTCTTTCATTATTTCTCCTTTGATATTCTTAATTGCATGCTTTAGTCTTTCTCATGCTCTTCATTGCCCCCCCCCCCAGAACAGCTTTTGATTTCCTTGATAGCTTTCTTGAATTATTTGCCCAAACTCTTCCCATTGTTCCTGTTTTGCTTTCCTAATTTCCTCTTTGGCGATAGTTCTTTTATTCACGTAATCTATCATATCCTTTGTTTGAAAGTATTTCTTTCAGGCATCCTTCTTTTTTTATCTTAGTCTTGACATTATCATCCCACGATGCTGTTCTTTTCCTGTCTCCTTTAATGTGTTTCCTACCACAGACCTCTTCCGTACAACTGAGGAGTGTTTCTTTATACATTTGCCACTTTTCTTCTATTGTGCTATCATTCAGATCCATCCGTCTTTCATTACTGATAAATCTTTTTATCCTAGATTGATATACCTGTTTTACTACTGGTTTATTTAGTTCCTCTATTTTGAGTTTAGAAGCTTTCTTCTCTTTCCTTTTCTGTTTGTTTTCCTCAGTCAGTAATCTCATTTTGGCAATCACTAAGTGATGATCACTAAATACTTCTGCTCCTCTGTTTACTTTTGCATCCAATATACTGTAAAAAAGGAGCTGCTAACTATTATGTAGTCTATGATTGATTTTTCACATCTGTCTTCATTTAGTCTTGTATATTTGTGGATATCGTTATGAGGAAAAAAAGTGTTGGCTATTTTCATGTTGTTCTTTAGGCAAAAATCTATTGAGTCTCTCTCCATTGGAGAAATTGTTCTCTTCCTTCTTTACCTATTACTCCTCCTGACGTTTCTACATTGCTGCCTACTCTAGCATTTAAATCTTCTAAAAGCATTAGTTCCTGTTTGGATTTATGATTCTCTGCAGCTATTTGTAAATAGTTTTCGAAGATATCTTTTTCTTCTTTAGTTGCGTCTGCACTAGGAGGCCTACTCCTGCTCTAGCTCTATCTTTAACATCTACTCCTGAGGAGATTAAAATATGATTCGGTCCTACATTTTCTTTTCCTTGCCCTTTTTCTTTGTTTCTGTAATGGCCAAAATATCTACTTTGAATTTTTCCATTTCTTCAACTAATTCTAGCTCTTTTCCATTTATTGCCCTAACGTTCCATGTTCCAAAAATCACAGTCCGTATTCGTTTCCAAGTTCGTCTTCCAAAGATCAAGCCGGTTATATTTCTTTTACTTCTCTGAATCAGGTTGTTTTGGATAAGCAGGGGATTAGCCCACTGTACCCTAGGTAGATGGTGGGGCTGCCACCTTGAGGCCCCTACCAGGCCTTGTTATTTTCTGTCAGGAACTCCTTCAGCCTTTAGTCATTCAAGACCAGCCTGCAAGGCAGCAGGTTGTTATTTTCTGTCAGGGTTAACTCCCTTAGCCTTTGGTCTTTCAAGACCGGCCTGCATGGCAGCAAGTTGTTTTCTATCAGGGTTAACTCCCTTAGCCTTTGGTCAACCAAGACCCGCCTGCAAGGCAGCAGGAGACTCGTGGAGGGCGGCATCATCTACTCCCCGTACAGGTGCTTACCTGTCCACTGCCTGGGGGATCTTAGCAACTGCAATAATTACAGAGGAATAACTCTCTCTCCGTCCCAAATAAGATTTTTTAATGAAGTTTTATAAGAAAGAATCAAGGATGCTACAGATGAAAACCTCAGTGACCAGCAGGCAGGCTTCGGAAAAACCGCTCTTGTACAGACCAGATTGCAACCTTAAGAATCACCATTAAACAGTGTGTTGAATGGAATTCATCATTGATAATAAACTTTGTTGATTATGAAAAGGCATTTTTGATAGTGTTGATATGGCCACCTTATGGTACTATGGCACTAATTGCAGGATTTTACATGGTGGAAAATTTACAGACAGCTTTGAGATAAAAACAGGTGTAAGACAATGTGCCTACTATCACCATTCCTCTTTATTCTAGAAATTGACTTGCTTATGAAAAAAGAAACCACAACAGGAAAAAGAAATGGCATTCAGTGAACACAATGGACCCATCTAGATTATCTTGATTTTGCAGATGACCTGACACTATTATCACACAACCACCAGCAGATGCAGAAAAACATTACAAGTCTTTCAGTTCAGAATCAATCAATTTTATTGGCCTCAGAATACATCACTAAAAATGGAAGATACTTAGAGTAAAAACGGCAAGCTCTGAACCAATCAATGTGGACAGTAAGCCTCTGGAAGGAGTAGACAACTTCACCTATCTTGGCAGTGTAATAGATGATGTAGGGGGAACAGCAGCAGATATCAAGACAAGAATATGAAAATCAAGAACAGCATTCAGGAACTTAAACAAAATCTGGAAGGACTGCACCATCACCCGTAAAACAAAGATTATACTTTTTAACTCCAATGTCAAATCGGTATTGTTATGTGGATGTGAGACCAGGAGCCCCTCTAAGACCTGGAGTAAAAAAAATTCAGAGCTTTGTCAACATTTGCCTTAGGAAAATACTACGGATTCAGCGGTCAGATAAAATCCAAAATGAAACACTCTGGGGGAAAAACAGCGCAGCGGAGATGGAGATGGATAGAACACACCCTCAGAAAACTTCAGAGAAATATTACAAGACAGGCCCTTCAGTGGAATCCACAGGGCTAGAGGGTAAGGGTAAGGCCACGATTAACCTGGAGAAGGCTAGTGGAAGATGACTTGAAGAGAGGGGGTCTTTTGTGAAGGGCTTATCAAGAGTTGTCCAAGATAGGAATAAGTGGAAATCTGTTGTTCGTGGCCTTTACCCTGATATAGGGTGAAAAGGCAATGATGATGATGATGCATGCCAAGATGTGGCAGCTCACATTGCAACATCAAATACAGGTGGCAGGCGGGGTAAAGAAAGCCCTCTTATTGTCGAGAGCTTTTTCGGGCCGTCGTGTATTTGTGATCAACTTGCCTTTTTTTGATTGGCTGAAAAATGACTGACCAATCACAAAGTGTTTTCAACATGTACGGAAATGATTGTACAAATCGCTACATTGTTTTGTAATAGTCATAAACTATCATTCATTTGCTCATCTCGCTGGAAGCTCGATCTATCTACCTGCAAAGACTGCATATTTTTCAAAACACCACTTTTCAAGCACAGCTTCAGACCATCATAATGCATACACGAGTCAATTCTCTTGATAACATAAACAAACAGAACTGCTTATCTATTGGGGTCTAGTCAAGATTGTATGATCGAGGGGAATCGCCAATACA
>JAXRKP010000001.1:472500-590000 GCA_037039925.1 Doris montereyensis
CTGAAATCACTTATTAATGTTCATTGTCTAAGTCAGCAGCTTAGAATAGACCTGTAATGTCTTCCCACGTGATCGTAAAATGTCTTTATCTAAATTTTTTTTATGCCTTTACAAATTTTCTGGCCCTGCTGTCTGGAACTCTCTGCCACCTCATAACGAAATTCTAAATCACTCGACTCCTTCAAAGATTGTTGAAAACAGGAATTTTTCACTATGTATTCGATACACTAAGTTGAATGCGTGATTGTTATTGCTTAAGTGTGTCTTTGTGTTTTTGATGTATTATTAATTATCTTTTAGGTATGTACCGGTACTATATTATCGCATTTGAGCATATGTTTTATGGATATTGGCGTTACATAAATTATGACTTATTATTATTATTAATATTAATTATACACACACATACATATATACATATATATATATATATATATATATATATATATATATATATATATATATATATATATATATATATATATATATATATATATATATATATATATATATATATATATATATATATATATATACATATATATATATATGTGTGTGTGTGTGTATAATTAATAATAATAAAGAGACAGAGACAGAAAGACAGACCGATGGAATGAGAGAGAGAGAGGGAGAGAGAGAGAGAGAGAGAGAGAGAGAGAGAGAGAGAGAGAGAGAGAGAGACAGACAGAGAGACAGACAGACAGACAGACAGAGACAGAGAGAGAGACAGAGAGAGAGAGACAGAGAGAGAGACACAGACACAGAGAGAGAGAGAGAAACAGATAGACAGAGACAGACAGAGAGACAGAGACACTCAGAGACAGAGAGACACACAAACAGACCACCGGAACAAGAGAGAAAGAGAGAGAGAGAGAGAGAGAGAGAGAGAGAGACAGACAGACAGACAGACAGACAGACAGAGACAGAGACAGAATATGTAGTGTGTGAGTGGTGTTCCTGAAACATCAAAAGTGAAACTTAAGTTTTCTTACTAAGCCTGTAAAAGTGAGCAAAAGCAAACGGTAGGCTAGCACACTTCATGGTCAGTGTGTCATTTCATTTCTGGTTCGAAGGCACTGGTTTATTTTCCCTACTTCCTGAGTTTGATTCACTTAAAATTTACCCTGCCCACTATATGCGGTGATCTATATGTAACAGAATGATTGGAAAGAAGTAGGACCTACCAAGCGTTCACTAAGACAAATTTGTGAAATCTGTTAAAACTCTTTCACTACTTTCAGGGCCGATGGATTTTCAGAAATTCATGCCAAATACTGACTTAGGTGTAAATCATTGAACCAGAGTCTTATAAACTTTTGCTAGTATAGACAAGTAGGGCATGTATTTGTTGGATATTGAAAGGGCTTTCATGTGCAACAATTGATTTTCTAATAACTCTTGTATAATTCGGTCAGTGACCTACTTTGTAATCTATTTTTAGACAAACAGTATGAAGGGGAAAAAAGGTATTCAAGTTCAAGTAAAATCAAAAACTTTAATGAGAATATCAAAATATAAACATTTTTACATACCCTCACCAAAAATGATGACCATAGGTGGATAAATTATTGATTTATGACAGGAAAAAATCATACATAAATTGACAAAAATGTGACGGAAATGATTATCTGCCCAGATATGGAAGCCGAGAAATGATATTCAGATGCCACGGGTATATGAAATTTTTTTTTAATTCTATCAGAGTATCAGTTGTAATATCCTACAAAATTCAGGATGCAAAAAAAATCATTAATGAATTTTTATTTTTCATAAACTGTGTATGCAGTATTATGTAACATGGTAAAATGTGCAAATTTCTTGGCCAAAATGAAAAGAATGACAAAAAAATATTTTCTTTTACAAGTTGTCATAGGCCTATATGTCAGTAGTCTTGATGAACAAATTCTCTCACTGAACAAACATTTTGAGGAAAACTGTAATAGAAGAAGACATGATATGTCATAAAGTGAAAAGAACTTTTATCAGAAATGAAAAAAAAAAAAAAAGAATGGACATGTTGTGTGAAGTCATAATGCTGTACCATAACAAAACTAATTGGTGCGGCCCCAGGTTAATTGGCACTGGTCAAAGGGATATAATCACAAATAATATACATGGTACCGTATCTAACAAAGACTGTCCTGAAAATAGTCAAGAATAATCAAAATTAAAATTTTAATACCGATACTGAAAAATCACAATTGAAATTGAAATCAACATATTTTTGAAAATTTAACCCTGAACAAATTTCCTTTACAGCTGATCTGACATGGGATGATCCACAAGAAGACAATTTCTATCTTTATTGAAACAAAAACTTTTACCACACTTTCTACATTTGTAATGCGATTTCCTCTTTTTCTTTTCAAGATGCCAACATTGTTTCTTTCTTTATTCCATTCTAGATATCTACCTTTTGATGTATGGGTTCAGTTTCCCGAGATGATCTTTCTCCAGGATGCCCCGTCCTGGCATTTTCTGTTTCCTTCCACAAAAGTTAAATTTCTATGCTTCAATGCCTCTTTTATATGTTCTTCCCCCTTTCTCCGAGGTCTGCCTTTTGGTCTTTTACCTTGGGCTTTAGCTATGTATACTGATTTAGCTACTCTATTGTTATTCATTCTGTTTACATGCCCAAACTATCTCAATTGATTTGTTTCTATCTTAGTTTTTATGCCATCTGCTTTGGTTTAATCTCTTATTGTTGTATTTCTGATTTTGTCTCTTTTAGTTTTCCTACTACTCTTCTTCATATTTCTTTCAGCTGCCTGTATTCTACTGTATTCTCTACTGCCTAAGGTCCAGGTTTTTCTGCCATAGAGGAGAGTAGGACAATAAACTCTATCGTATACTGCCATTTTGGTTTCTGTTGACAATTCTTGCTTACCTACAAATGCCTTTCCTAGATAGTTATATATTGCACTTGCCTTTTGGATTCTCTGGCTTATTTCTTCTCTTAATTTTCCCTCTGAGTTAATCATTACTCCTAAGGAATTGTAGCTTTGAACTTGTTCTAAATTCTCCTGCCCAATTTAAGATTTTGTGTTTTAGCTTCCCTAGTTACTAGCATTGTTTTGGTTTTCTTTGCATTTACTCTCATTCCTCTTTTTTTAATTCATTATTCATAATGTTGATATTCGACTGGAGGTCCCTTTCTGATTTTCCAAACAGAACTAAATCATCAGCAAAGGGAAAGCATTGATACATTTACTGGTTTGAGCTTCCACATACCTACATTCATTTTTTCATTTTTGAGGATGCCTTTGCGACTGAATCCATAAATGTGATAAACAAAGAGGACTTAGTATAAAACCCTGTCTTACTCCTATATCTACATCAAATTCTTCAGATATGTTTCCAGTTACTCTCACTGCACATGTTGGTTTATTGTAAAAAAAAACTTTTAATGGCTTCTATTAAATTATGCTCTACATTGTGTTCTTTTAAGGAATGCCATAGTTCGTCCCTCCTCACAGTGTCAAATGGCTTTTCTAAGTCAATAAAACACAGGTGCAAGTCAATGTTTCTCTCAAAGGAATTTTTCTATTATTTGTCTAATTGTAAATATGTGGTCTTGTACACTTCTTCCTGGTCTAAATCCACTCTGATGCTCTTCAATCTGATCCTCTACTCTTTTCCTTAGTCTCATTTCCAATATCCTGGCATACGCTTTTCCTGGAATGCTAAGTAATGATATCCCTCTATCTAATTTTAACACTTTCTGATATAAAGGAACAGGCATGTTTTCAGGCAAGTTTGCTAATTCTTCGATTAATTCTAAGGTAAAATCTAACTAAGATTACTAAGAATAATTTTTTGGTCTCTTCAGCTCTGGTCTATGTCTATGTTGTGGTAGCTTTCTTAACTCTTGAAATAGTATAAATGAATTTACCCTTGCAACATCTAACATGTGATGCATACAAGTTTTCAGAATTTAGCGGTTCTTCTGCTTTATTTTTAAAATCATTTGATCTGACCTATCAACCCCTACCATAAATTTATTATAATCACTTATAGATAATGGCCGACTAATATCTGCTTGTGAAACTGACCATTTACTTTTGTGCGACGCCCACAAAAAGTTCTACGAGTTAAATTTTATGTATGGTGGTAATAATATTAACTACTTTGTTATCCTTCCACTGTATAAATCCCACATACCCCTTCCTGATACATCTCATACCCCCTATTGCTAACCTTATTAAAATTCTTAACATCTTTCAACTCTTTGGGAAAACCCTTTCTATTTGCTAAAATTGTGCCACAAGCTACAATCCCTTGTTTCAGTAAGTCAAAAATAAATTTACAGATGTATAAAAATTATCTTTAGAAAATGTATAACCTTGCTTGAACAGAGATTGACAAAAATTCATGATAACTGTATAGCCTAAACCAAATCCAGTATTTTCTCTCTTTCCTAAATAAACATCAAAATTGTATGTATGACCCGTAATGGAATCTGTTAATACCCATATCTTCCACTTAATGGGTTTATCTTTTATTTACTGCCTAAAGCTATATCTCCCTTGTTTGCTACCATTCTCTCATCAATACTAATGTATTCATGAGGCTGCCAAAGTTGCATATATTTCCTACGAATGTATTCGGTCAACATCCTAACTTTCATAATTTTATCCTCCCTGTTCTCCATACGGGGGTCAGAGACTTTTAGAAAAGTTTGGATTTGTTTATATCTCAATCTAGACATGAAAGCCCTACCCCACAGACCATGAAAAAGAATCTGGGCCGACCAGTACAACTCGACCGGGATACCTGCACCAGAGACATAAACATGAGCAAGGCAAAAACGTGTATAATTCTTCTGGCATTATATCAGTCGAATACTTCGCCTGGAATGGCTTGTTCTGTCTGCTACCTGTAGTATGTGTTTGCTGAATCCACACATCCATTAGTGTGATAGTAAAATACAGATTGAAGAAAGCTCCTGCAAACAAATAAAGGATAAAAAAAAGAAATATATCGGGAAGTTTGTCCTTATAAAAATCACGATCAACATCAATTATACTTTTTTTATGCTAGTTTAGACATGGTTATTCCACTTTTTACCACCCAGGGATACTGAACATGTTTCTTTCAATAAATTACAACTGAAGGAAACAGGTTTTCCTCATTTATATCCATTTATTCTTATATGTTACCTGGGGTACAAAAGTCGTCGTAGTCACCTCTTGTCCGGCTTTCAGGTAACAAAAGCCCTACAGGGTTTGATGGGTGGAAGGATGGGATGGGCGTATCAGGGCCTTCATCAGGCTCTCCATAAGCCATCATATTCACCCCAGCAGCATCGTTTTGGGTTGCGGGAAGGCTGGCAAAGACAGAGAGGGTAAAAAATATATCATATTTATTTAAATAAAATAACATAAATAATACAAAAAAATAATGAAATAAAACAACAACTTCAAACAATTGTTGGAAGAATGAAATATAGAGGCAAAATGAAGAAAACATATAAAAACCACTAAAACATTTCAAGATTGGCCCAATGTTATCTTTAGTAAATAATAATTCCAGTGCCATCAGCTGATCAGGTGACCTCATTCATGGGTCAAGTCAACCTACATCTTGATCTGCCCCCTGGGTTAAAAATCAGTAAAACTGCTTTCCCAACTGCTAAGATAGGCCAATATGTCATATAAAGTGATTAATTTATCTATAAAAATGGATATGATACATGATTTTCCTTTATTAGCATATACTCTAATTGATGAAGAGCTTGGTGACCCACTATCATAGGTGTACTTACTTGTTGGTCTGACTGAGAAGCCCATGAAACGGTCGATTGTCACCATCCTATTGGTCAGACAATTCATCTACAGATGACCAGTCACCTCCTGAATCACTCAGTGAATCTTCTATATCAAAATTCATCAAGATTATCTTCCATTTTGTAGTTTATTTCACGCGAAAAAGGAGTGCGAGTGTCGAAACTTACGTTGATAATCAATAAACAAAATGGCGGCCGGTTGTGTTTACTCAGTAAATTAGCACTCATAAACTAATCCTTAGGTCTGAATATGATAATTTAGACATGTTTTGACATTTAGGAGGTTAGAAAAGAGTTAAGGTAAGATACAAGTCTAAAGCATTCTCAACATCCCTACAAGTTAATTTGTCCACAAGACAATATAGTGGTGTCGGCCTAAGAACCCGCCGCCTGAGAACCTGGTCCGCCTAAGAACCCACTAATTCCGTGCAACAGAATTTTCTTATATAAAACTACCCCCTTAATATCAATGCTGGTGGCCAGTACAGTAATGATTGGGTAAGAGTAAGATCCTTGGCACCTCCATCGTCTTTCTACCCCCCCCCCACCTACTACCTGCAAGTTGTTCTACATCAATATTGCGTGATGTGTTACCTCTCTCCCTCCCTCCCTCCCTCCCTCCCTCTCTCTCTCTCTCTCTCTCTCTCTCTCTCTCTCTCTCTCTCTCTCCTCTCTCTCCTCCCTACCTCTCTCTCTCTTCTCCTCTCTCTCTCTCTCTCTCTCTCTCTCTCTCTCTCTCTCTCTCTCTCTCTCTCTCTCTCCCTCCTCCCTCTCTCTCTCTCTCTCTCTCTCTCTCTCTCTCTCTCTCTCTCTCTCTCTCTCTCTCTCTCTCTCTCTCTCTCTCTCTCTCTCTCTCTCTCTCTCTCTCTCTCTCTCTCTTTCTCTTTCTTCAATCACAATAGTCACGTCACATCTCAATGCGGACAATAAGATGTAGACCTTCGCATAGTAATATTATTATAGTTATATTGGTGGCCTAAATCGCCACTTTGCCTTGTTTCACAGGAGAGAGACCACGTTAAATCAAAATCAAACGATTCATTTTAAATTCAGTTTTAAAATAAAATGATTGCAGGGACAGTATAATAATATTTTATATATTATCAGTCTGTTTCATGGTCTGTCTTTGCTTCAGACAAGATGGGTCTAAATAAAACTTAAATCCTTTTTGAAAAAAATGTCACAAAAAATCTCAACAAGTTGTCCTTTGTGCCACACGACACTGTTCCAGAAGATTTAAAATATGTTCCTAACTATTTTGAGTTATATTGCTGACAATTGACAATCAAACAAACAAGCAAACCTGGGTAACTTTATCAGAGGTAAAAAAAGAAAGCTTCTTCCAAGCCAGTAACATCCATTGAGCCAGCTCCTTTTTGTTCCCGGTTTCTGTAGCATAGCGTGGGGTTGAAGTGAACGTAGAGTTGAAGTGAACGGGTAATAAAATATATTGCCCCTGGACAGGATGCTATTCCGTCTTAGCTTTTACTCCCGGTTGATGCTGATATCCATTTACACCTAGGTCAAACTTTCAATACATTTGAAACAAAGAAAGTAAAATTCACAAGGAGGGATTTCATCACTGTTAAACAAAAGTCATCTTACATTATAAATAAAATAATGTTATAAGTTATAATTAGAGGCTCAGGCCAGACCCTCGATCAGCATGCAGTACTAGTATATCACACAATGTGGAGATAAATAGCATTTCACATTCAACATCAATACACTATTCAAAATTTAAAAGTACCAACAACCAACACATGATGAAAAAGAAGAGAAATTTTATTTTTGGGGATTATAATAATTGTATAAAATTTCGTCTCTTCTCATCCTCTGCCTATCATGACAAGAAAGGAAAAAAATAGGTATAACATGTTGTATACAATTGGCATTATCATACAGGATAAATTAATTAGTTAACGAATAACAGGAAGAAGAAAAAAAGCACCCATCAAAAACAAAACAAACGAAAACAAATAATGATATAATTGAAGATAATGATTGGGTCATGCCGACATGGCACGAGGTCAGACAATCATGTATCATTAAACACAAATGGCAGTGAAACGCTGAGATAATGTAAAAATAATGGTGGTTGACTTTTTAAAGGACACTTTTTTTAAAATGCGGTCGGCTGGATTTCAAATTACATTCATCATCATATTAATCAAAAACGGTTATTGGAGAATATCCTGGATCAAAAAAGTAAAGAATGAATAAGTCCTTGAAAGAATAAAGGTCCAACCCCAATGACTTTTCAACAACATAAAGAAATGGAAACTCAAATACTTTGCGCACATAAAGAGACTATGAAAAAGCAATGGAAAAACGAATACAATGTACTAGATGGAAGCAAAAATAGAGGGAAAGATAGGGAGAGGAGACCGACACACAGATGGGAACAAGATGTAACAGACTGGTTGGATATTACAGTAACAGAGGCTGCAAGGTTAGCTGCAAATGCAAACCATGGACTGTCATGTGAAGATTCAGGAAGCAATGTCCTGTCAGGATAGACCATGAATGAGGATGATGATTATCTATAACTGACAGATAACTGTTTACTTTCATCAAACCCATCATTAATCAAGTAATAGAGAGATATAAGAGTAAGAGGAGTAAATCAGCACAACGACATTTTTTTGGCTGTACAGTCTTCGTCAGCAACATGGAAAGAACAATAAGAGTGACATGATGAGGAGATTTGCATACTACTCTCATCATCTCACTGTCATTGTCCTTTCAGTATTGCTGGAGAAGTGTCAGTCTACTGCAGTATTATTCTGTTTTAATTCCCCAACCTTTGCCTAACAATTTTTCACATGAACTGAATGCACTTACAAACTGTTTTCATCATCTCACTTCAATTGTTTTTTCCATGTTTTTGAAGAAGTGTGTACGGCCTGAATATTTCTCTGTCTCGTATTGTTCCTCTAAGACCTCCTATTTCTATTTGCATTTGATATTCATCTTCTTGATTAAGTGTCAGTCTACTGCAGTATTATTCCTGTTTACCTCCCCAACCTTTGCCTCACAATTCTTCGAATGAACTGGATGAACTTACAAACTGTTTTCATCATCTCACTCAATTGTTCGTTCCATGTTGCTGAAGAAGGGTGTGCGGCCTGAATATGTCTGTCTTGGTCTTCTAAGGCATTTTGCATTTGATTATAAAATGTTGGCTTACAGCAGTATTATTCCTTTTATCTCCCCCACATTCGTCTTATAATTCTTCAAATGACATGAATGAAAGTATTAAAAATACCAACACAAAATAGATTCAGGAATCCAAAAATGTCGGAAAACCTAATTTATATAATATGTTTCATGGAAACAAACATTCCATCATGTTAGAAAATTAAACAAATAATGACTGAGATTTGTTGATGTCATGGTTTATTTGAAAGTCTTGATATTTAATAATAGATTTGTGCATGTATTTTAGTTTTGTTAGGAGTTATGTTTTGCATTGTGATAATGTGAATGAATGTAATTGGCCGTCACTTTTGTAAATCTTTTGATAAGTGTGAAAGTTTATCAATAAATGTATTGATATCACTAATGCAATTGTCAATAGAGGAACATATTGACTATACAAAAATGTTACTGAACACTTTTGCATAGTCAATATGTTTCAATTTTTGGCTGATTGTGAATAAAAGCTTTACCATTGACATAAAGACAGGGACAGTTATGAAAATTTTTAACAATCTGAACAGACATTTGAACAAAAATATAAAGGCTCTCTGTTTATAGTTTCTTTGATTTAAATGATGCACTGATTTATGAAGACCAACTCCAATAAATTGTATGATAATATCTTTTAAAAACTGAAAGAAAATGTATCCAACAGTATGTAAAACCTTGTATATAAGCATGGTTATAATAATATGATAAATGAATAGCTAGATAGAAGTTGATGAAGAGCAGATTTATGTTCTTCTAAAGATTTCTTACGATTTCAAAATTTTTAAGAAGAGCTGTCTAGTTTTACAAATAAAGGACAAGAAGAAGAAAAAAAACTCTCAATGTAAAAGTGTCACTAGGCATCAATAATATTGGAGTCATTACTAATACATGTATAATGATGTATTTACCTACGGAAACTTAAACATTAAACATGGAAAATAGATTTTTAAAAACCCATAATACCTTTTGTAAATAAAGGCTACAAATAGATCATTACTACTCAAAGGAAGAGTTAACCAAAACAAATTAAGTACACTTTGAGGTCCATGATACAAGGTTGTTGTGCCTCAAAAATAAACTTAAAAGGAAAAAAAGAAAAGGGTGTATCAAAATTTATGGCCCCATATTATAAAACTAAAACCATTGCATTGAATGTGGACTGACCCCGACATATAAACAATGAAGGATAATTTTTCAGATCATAGTCCATAAACATTATAAAATATCAGAGAAAGTTTTAATGATGAAAACTATTTAGATTAAAACAAAATATAAAATTTGGAGCTTATGAGGTGTACCATTTGTTAGCTTTCTTTCTTTCATTTCTCTTAGAGGTAGGCAGAAGTGCTACCTACATAATTTCTTTTATTTTCAAGCTTTACATTTGAAAATTTTGAATCGAAGCTTGCTCAACATTGATTAGTGTAAATGACAATGGATACAGTGCAAAATCAGAAAAATGAAAAAAAAATTGTGATAGGAATTCTAAGACAAGCTCACATGTATAATAATGAGTAACAGTTGTCTGTTGATGACTGTCATTTTCATTTTAGCTCATGCTTGTTTATTTATGTTATGAAAATAATTATGGGAAGAGACAATGCTGATTCTCATATACTGTAGTTGGCATCTTCTCAAGACAGTTGTCACTGCTAAAACACACAATATTTGGGAAACAAAAAAAGGCATAATTTGACTTTCATTTTTTGGTGAGAATTTTACAATATCATAAAATAACAATGAATTTAGTCTATGTGCCAGCACATATACATGTATAGTGTTGAGGTTCTTTTTACTACTGCTTTTTGTGTTTTTGTTTGTTTCGTATTTAGTTACTTTTACAAACATATAAAAAAAATGTTGTCATAGGACTTTCAGTGAGGGTTGTTTGTCAACTTTTTAATTCAAAAGCATGAGATCAAGTCTTTGATAGACATGTAACATAAATTCTCCTTTATCTCGAGACATGGAGGAAAGATCTTAAGTGACAAATACTTTAGTATATAAATTCCTCAAATCCATTTTCTTGTTTTTCCTTACAAAAAATATCCTTTTGGCATGAAGTAAAGTTTTGTTGATTCAAGCTACATATAGCATGCAGCTTTTAGGGATGATTAAGTGTTACAAATCCAAGTTCAACTACAAAGTATGCATTTTCCTGTGGTATCTTTTAAGCATCATGTACTTTGGCAGTGACCACTGCACCAAGAACCTGATAAATACTTATCCATACTCCTGTGTCCAGTTATTAGGTGTAAAAAGCAAAAAATAGTTTACTATAATACTTTTGATTAAATATCTTTCAAAGAAAGAGCATCAATACTGTTTGAAATTCTTCCTGCCCCAGATAACATCTAAGATGATACCAGGAATTTTTTTTACATTTTGAATGGATGCACTTCAGTCATAAATGGAGGGCCCCAAAAATAAGAAAAGTTTTTAAGAATTGAAAAGCCGGGGGAAAGTTCATATTGTCTTCCATGTTAGATGTTAGTCTTGTAGTCTTGGAGGGGGGGGGGGGGGTCCTGAACATGTTTTTTTAAAATAACTTGATATAGACCATTTTAGCCACTACCATTGTATTCGGTATGTCTAAATTAGCTGAAAAAAGATACTTTAACAAAATTTGTATCATATAGTTGCCATGGGAACACCGTCATCTTGGATTTTCATTGCGAAAATAACAACAAATTTATTTCAAATAGGCGTTTTCAGTTATGAACAAATTTTGCTAGAACTTTGCACACACATTATTCGGTTCAATATCTAGCCGTAACCAGTAGCTTTTTTGGATAAATTAAACTGTTTTGATTTTATGAATTTTTTGAAAATGCATATATAGCAAGCTTTCCAATTTTTGGCAAATTTAATCACCAAAAAATTTGTTTTGCAATAATTTGAAAAAAAATCGCTACTGGGTGAAAAACAAATTTGTGTTATAGATGTTATATACCAAATTTGGGGGCAATCGGACAATAAATAAAAAGTAGATCACATGTCAATGATAAAAAGTAACATTTTGAGAGAAAAAAAATTTTTTAATTCGTTATTTGAATGTTTTTAGCAAACAAACATATAAAAGAATAATATAATACTTTGAAAAATCATACAATCTTCTGAGGTTATCAAATACTACATGTCGATCCTATTTCAACTGCTCCAGATCCCATATACACATGACAGGATGGCATTTTTCTTATAAAAGGTGCGCAAAATGTTTCCAGCAATCTTCGGCCGATCTTAGCTAATATTGACAGTAATTCATCAAAAGTAGATTTTTCGGATAGAGTATTTTGTGGTAATTAAAAGGACTACCAACTTGTTATATTTTCGACAACATTTCCAGTTTTTATGATACAACCGATGTGTTAAAGGTTAGGCATTTCTAAAAAAATCGTATAAAATGAAAGAATCAATACTGAGCCTTTTTTATGGTATCAATGTCAAGGAATGAACTGCTGCATCCAGTAGTGCAATAAACGAGTCTTGTCCTTTTTGTGGTCAAACTGCCTTCCTCAGGACCCCCTCCCCAAAGTACTGTCTAAAGCAATCATTGCTTATATTTTGTCTTTCTCACATTATGAAATGTTTGATAGTTGAGTTCATTGAATGTATATAAATTATTGACTGACTAGAAAACAATGGCAAAACTATGATAGGAAGTTGTGGAATGTGAAGCATCTCACAATAGTTCAGGCCTTCTATGCATAGTTTAAAAAAAACAAAAGCAACTCAAAATTTGACTGCTTCTCACAATT
This sequence comes from Doris montereyensis, assembly GCA_037039925.1. Lineage (NCBI taxonomy): Eukaryota > Metazoa > Mollusca > Gastropoda > Nudibranchia > Dorididae > Doris > Doris montereyensis. Next base: position 485,236 of record JAXRKP010000001.1, read on the forward strand.
TTTTTTCGTTTAGCTTTCTTGATATACGATGATGTAGACAAATTAAAAACAACATTTTCTTGTCTTCTGTGAGATATTCTTCAGCTCACCTTCTCAGAATGAAGCTTTTACTTTTTCTTGGTACATTCAATCATAATCTTTATTCCCTCTCCGTTTTTAGCAGCTTCAAATGCTTTAATTGATTCTTCCAGTTGAAATCGATGGGTGATGAGAGGCTTCACGTTAACTTTTCCTGATGCAACCATGGCCAGAGCAGTTGGATAGCTGATGAAAAGATTATATAGACAAAATCTACATTTTTCTTTTTCAAAACGTAAGATAATGATGAAATTAAATATGCTCCTTAAATAACTACAAAGCTAAATTTCACATGGCTTATTTTCAACAAAAAGATAAGCGCAGATAACAAACAATCAAGAAAAGAAACAACATGTGTATAATCTGATATTCTCTAATAAAGCAAATGTGTTGCTCAAACAATTGAAAGAAAATTGTCTCCTGTCTGTCATAAATATTTGCCATACATAATAATAATGGGTCATGAGATAAGAAAAGAATTGGAATATTTAAACCCAGGATGTCCCAAGAAAATCAAACCTCTAAAAACCCTGCCACAGGTGAATCAATTATACCCATTTTACGTTTTGTGTCCAAGGTAAAAAGATCAACCTATGGTCAAACTTTTAATTCATACATGAGCTACAAATTATAACAAAAATATCTTTCATCGGTGCCCAGGAAAATCAAAACTCTAAAAATCCTACTTAATCTCGACTTTCCAACTTTGCTGAACAACCTGAATCAAGGTGCCTAATAAAGATCTAGATTTATTACATTAACATCAAGCTGCATACAAAACGGTTCACCTCTGGTCATAAATATAACTAGTCTCATTGCGATACATTTTCCCAAAAATATAACAGAAAAGAAAATTATTTACACAATTTTCAAAGTATTACTATAATCCATCTCAGATCTCTATTCTAAATTCATAAATGCAACACAGGTTATCCTATGATGTTCCCTTGGTATGTGTATTTACAACTTAACAACATAAGGCTGTCACTTACCTACAGTGATTTGAGTTCATCCCCTTTCTCAGTTATCATTATTTATGAATGTAAAGTAGCAATAATTGCTATTTCTTCTCTTTTTTCTTTCTCTATTTTTAAAAATCTCAATGGAAAGCATTATTCTCTACTATAGTTTCATTGGCTTTCTTTGAACTATTTGCCTACTCATTCTCAGACTTTTTTTATTGAGTTCATCAGCTAACCTGGTCAGTCTGTCTCAAATTAATTTCAATTTCCTTGACCAATCTACTAAAAATTGAAATAACAATTCTCTATAATTCTAACCAAGTACAAAAATATATCCTCGTAATTAAAGTTGCTCTAGAGCTACACTGGAGCTACCCAGACACAGGTCACAGTCTACTAGATCTCTAGATATTTAGATATCAGTAAGGAATACAGAAAAGATCAATTTTTAAAAATCTCAGTTCAGAAGGAGAAACGTTCAAATGTGTGCAAATCATAAAATGCAAAGTGAAATATATTCAAGATAATTTTAAACTATGCCTTAAAATCCTGTAAAGAATGCTGCCAGCTCAGCAAATTTCATTTAGCATTTTAAATATAGTGGAAATATGATTGAGCACAAGCTGGAATAAATTTGTCACTTCTCAGAATTAATTGGCCCTAGGTCGATAATATTCTGGTCATGTGCTTCGATCCTTTCAGTTCACAATAAGATTACCTTATGCCTTGCGTCGAATCAGTCAGTCAGTTCGCACTTCATTTATGTGGAAATGGACTTGGCCAAGAGGAAAACAAAATAGTATTGACTGATTCACATGCTTTTTTGGCACCACTGCTATCATTCCCTACTTTGTTTCTGATTATGCTACCCAATTTCCGACCACGCTAATTATTTTCCAACCTCGCTGTCCAATTTCCAACCAAAATCCGACATTTCCAACCACCTGTTGAATATCGGACGTTCAGGCTTTGCTGGACACCTTGAAACACTGAAAAACGTTTATGTGTATGGTCCTTTCAAGTCTGCTGAGATCTTAAGAAATGAGTAATATTCTCATCAACATAAAATGTCATGTACATTACTTAATTCTGATCCTGAAGCTTGTGATACAATACATGCTAAACAAGAAAAACAGCAAAAATACACACTACCACACCACAGATGACAGAATAAGTCACTATAACAGCAAGAATGATGTCAAATTTATGTTACAACAAAAGGCACATGAATGATCACAATTAACTCACCAGTTGACATATCTAAAGATGCCTCTAATATCAACTTCCTCACACCAGCATTCACGACAGGAAGTTCTACCATTTCCTGACCGAGTCCAACAAGCACGACCACACCTCCAGACTTGGTGGCCTAATTGACAGAGTCAGTAGATAACTCAAATGTGTACTCAACAATATCAAAGAGACCATGAACAACAGTTGTTAAAACAACAGCTGAGAGACTTAAAAGATGATTGAAAAAAAAAAAAAGAAACTCTATACACTGTCATCTTTTGACAACCCACCATCATTCATTCCAAAACAAATACAAATATATGTATGCAAAACTGATGAAGTGTGTCCCAGAAAGCCAATAACTGCTGGAACCAGGGTAATGCACAATCTTGGCAAGAAAGGAAGACATTTTTGTAGCCTTGCTTTTAGTTTATCTAATTAAGTACACTATATGATCAAGCAAACTTTTTATGGTTAGGCTATGATTGATTCCTTGCCAAATCTAGACTCTACACATTATGAGGGCGAAATATGACAATAAGTGACAACTCCAGTAATAAAGACAGAACAAACATGTGACGTTTCGAGTATAACCCTTCGTCAGACAACAAACGAGAAATATCTAGAATCTAAACCTAAGTGCTACCTCAGGCATCACACAATGATGTCAGAAGACAAACAGAAAGGAGAAAGAAAGAAAGAAAAAGACAGTGATGTAAAAAAAACATAGTAGGGTGGGGGGTGGGGGATGTGGAGAATGGAAGGTTCAGATCTAGTATATTGAAATAAACATATGAAAATAAGTAAGTAATAAAAGGTGAGAAGGAGATAGAGAGAAGAAGAGAGAGAGAGAGAGAGACTAGAGAGAGAGGGAGGGAGGGAGGGAGGGAGGGAGGGAGGGAGGGAGAGGGAGGGAGGGAGAGGGAGAGAGAGAGAGAGAGAGAGAGAGAAGGAAGAAAAAGGAAGAAAAAAGGCAGGGAAGAAAGAAAGGGAGAGAGAGAGATGTGAGTATGGGAAACAAAAACGAAAAAATAGGATAACTATAAGACTAGATCTATATCTCACTGGGTCTAGAAAGAAGAAATGATGTTCACCACTTACCGGAAGCAACTTTGCGCACAGTTTCTTATTATTACAGAATACACCCTATTTTATCACCAAGGAGAAAATACTTAAGACTTCGATAACTTGGAAAGCATCAGCTAGTGCTAACTGGCATTTTTTTATCTTCCAGATAAGTTGTTTACTCTGTTCCCTTATTGCATCGATACATTTGTAATTTATATACATTTCGCATCTTCAGTGTACATGTTTGCCTTGATCGATACTTCCTTTCATTTATTCTCTATTATTTCTTCTTTCCAGACCCAGTGAGATACAGATCTAGTCTTATAGTTATCCTATTTTTTCGTCCTTGTTTCCCATACTCACATGTCTCTCTCTCCCTTTCTTTCTTCCTGCCTTTCTTTCTTCCTTTTTCTCTCTCTCTATATATATTTCTCTCCTTCTCTCTATCTCCTTCTCACCTTTTATTACTTACTTATTTTCATATTTTTATTTCATTCTAGATCTGAACCTTCCATTCTCGCTCATTCTTCACATTTCCCCCCTTTACTACGTTTCTTATCATCACTGTCTTTTTCTTTCTTTCTTTCTCCTTTCTGGTTTTTTCTGACATCACATTGTGTGATGCCTGAGGTAGTACTTAGATCTAGATTCTAGATATTTCTCGTTTGTTGTCTGACGAAGGGTTATACTCAAAACGTCACATGTTTGTTCTGTCTTTATTATTATTAGTGGAGTTGTCACTTATTGTCATATTTCGCCTTTGACTTCGCTCCACTGTGGCTCCTTCGTATTATTCACATTATAAGGGCTAAAAAAGCTGTGATGATCTTTCAGTCAATTTCCATTTCTCTGTCCCATATATACTTGTCTGCCTCTATATTTCTCCCTTTCCTCTCTTATTTCACAAAACACACAATACATGAAATGAGTGAAATTGCATGCTCAAAGACTGGCTGTTATAAAACCATTGATAAAATATATAAAGACTGCCATGCTGAAAATGTTCAAAGCCATTTTGTTGTCCCCATTCTTGATGGATTGACTATTGTATGCTTCTACAGTAAGAATTTTTTTTGTTTGTTTTTGTTATGGATGATAACGTAGACTGACCAAATTCCATTTACTCCTGCAACCCAGTTTATATTTGGTCTTCTTTTATCAATAGTTCATTAAAAAAAGTAAAGTTCCTTCAAAGCTAGAACAACCCATAGAGTTGGAATTCTTCCGGTTTCTCCAGTGTACAGCAGAACAGATGAATATGTATCATCTCCTAGAAAGGATGCTAAACTTGTGCAGATTTTCTCCCCCAGCTAATGCTGTTACCTGTTTGCATCTGGGTTGAGAGGATAATTGGTTGTATCTTTCATAAAGAGTACAAAATCAAACCTAGTACAGCCAAGATTCAAAGCCATGACCTCAAGATCCTATGTCCTCCAGCCTAATCACATGGCTACAGACGCACCGATAGTTGATGTCCTGTTTATTTTTCACCTATATCATTACTATTTCAGGAGCAATCTTCTAGCTCATTGTGGCAAGTAATTTGATGAAATAAAAGCAAATGATATTGACACGTAAAATAGTCAAAGTTGAACAAATCTCCCCTAGTTAATGAGACAAGGAAAACAAAAAACACATTATACAAATACAGTACATACATAAATTGCAGTCTTGATACTGGGAGCCGCCCCACTGCATTCAATTGTAATGTCGACTTTGTCACCCATTGCTTCCTCGACTGCCTGGGCTGTAACAAGGGCATCTCTACTTGTTACAGCAATAGCATGGTCTGCACCCAGTTTCTTTGCCACCTCAAGCCTGGATGTGTCAATGTCTGAAACATCATTGTCACACATTTGAAACTACCAGAAACAAAACAAAAAACAAAAAATAGGAGAACATTTGTTGCTTGTATAACAAGCCATTATATCGCCAAGTCCAGGTAACCAAGAATATCAACTTAAAAAGTCGCAAAAGAAATGATCATAACAGGGTGTACAACACAATCAGTTACGCAAAATCTCGGAATCTACTGTTTATATTGTAACACTGTTCAGACACCTTATAGATCTCATAAAGTTATACTAACGATTTAGAACGATTTGTCATGCAGGCAACAAATTATCAGAGCAACATGCACTTAATGAAAGGAGATTCACCACTAAGATTATGTTTTAATGGTTCGTTTCAGCATCGTTTTAAAACAAATTGATTCATTAAAAATCAATTTGTATTTTTTGTTGTTGTAAGAACAACAATCCATCCGAGAATCAAACAACCAGCGGCTTGGTCATTCAATTGATTTTGTGTTTCTCTATCTTTTTCCTCCTCCACTCCTCCCCCCCCTCTCTCACGCTGTCTCTCTCTGATCTCTGTCTGTCTGTCTGTCTCTTTCTCTCTCTCTCTTTTATGTTTATCTAATTACTTATTAGTATTTTATTAATGCAATCAATCCCATGACAAAATCAAGAACTACCTGTAACACAAACAACTGACGCTCCTTTGGCTTTGGCTGTTATGATATTGACAAGGCCAATGGGACCTGGAAAATGCAAAACACTGTCAATAAAACATTTTGAATCATATCAAATGAACACTTTCATACATTCTAAAATTCTAAATATAAAGTGTCAAACATGAAAATAAAAGATAGAGATGGATTTATAGTCTGTCTGTACCCCTGCAAAAGTGCAGGCTCACCGAATGTACATCCTTTATGCCCTAGAAGGTCATTTTATTCAAAGTCCTTCTTAACTCCCTGGGGAGCATACAGTACAGCATAGGTGCTTCAGCTTTGTACAAACACTCCAACAAGATCTTTCTCTACTATAGCTGGGTACTCATTCACACCTGCGTCAAGTGAGAAAAGCAGAGTGAAGTACCTTTTCTATGAATACAATGTTGTGAACAAACATCTGAGCCAGCCATGGCGTTTGGACCAGTGTCATTTTGATTACAAAACTCACAACACTTCAGTTTCGCTACAATGCCCCTACATCCGTCAGGTAAATTTATTTCTCGGCCCAACTGGCATATTTATTCAATTTTCGAAAATGATCGTTTTTGTAAAAAGAAGAGTCATAATGATCATGAAATATGTATGTACTCAGGATAAAATGACCAAAGTTTAGTCAGTGAAAGTCCTAATGAAAAGCACTACAACACATTTGCTTTGAAAACGACGATTTCATATCCAAAGCTACAACTCAAAGTTTTTATTATTTCCATTTTGTCTATACAATAGTTTCACACGCCAAATGTTCACAAGGGCTAGATTTCTGAGATATGCAGTATATTTCAAAGAAGGCAGAAACATTATAAATTCTATGTTAATAGCTTCTCAACAACACGTTCAATAGCCATAAGTTTTTAACACAATGTACCTTATTTTTACTTATTGCATGAAATTTCATTGCTCGGAAATATATCAACTGAAACTTATGTTTATCAAAATGTATATATCTTATGGCTATTGGCCTCATTGTTGAGAAGCTATTAACATTTATAATGGTTCTGGGTTGGGTTTTTTAAACATACTATATGAAGCATTTAGCCTACCTGCACCACATACGAGCACTGTGCTTCCTAAACCAACTCCTGCACGGTTGTTAGCATGAACGCCAACTGAGAGAGGTTCAAGCAAAGCACCTTCTTCAAATGAGACATGATCTGGTAACCTGCAATTATACATAATTACAAATATGTTAATGTTAACAACATATACTTTGTGATTGACATAACATTGTAATATAATATAATAGCTGAGAATGGCAAAATGACACAAATCACATTGAAAACGCTATTGCATATTAAGTTCATCGCCCCTTTGAGTGCCATTTGGTATATTTCAATTTCATCAACAGAAGTCAATGATTCACTCATCGGCATAGTGCTGCTGCTGGTCGCTCTCCTACCGAATAGGGTTGAGGGAAATGTTCACTGCCGAGGCTGATAGAGCTGTAAGGGTTTTTAGTCATTTTAATGGGTTGAAGTTGAATGATATGAAAATGCTTAAAGTTATTTCTAGATGTCTGAAAAAGAATATGATTTTTAAATCTAAAATTACTCCAAATGCAGGTGGCCACAGACAGCAACGAAATACAACATCTCACTTCATTCGTTTTGGCTTATCAATAAATGTATTAGTAGCAGTAATCACACATTATTGCCATAGTCATTATTGTTATCATTTAGTAGTAGTACAGTCGACTCGGTTTTCTAAACTTGGTTCATCGCAATCGCTACTAAAAGCAACTTTCCCATAGAAAGGGAATTATTCTATATAAAAGTCACTGCTTTAACCGCAACTCACTTCGCATAATCGCAACTCCGACTGCACCATGCCTCAGATTTTCTGTTGGATTTTCTCTGATTTAAAATTTCAGATAAAAGGGAGTGGCTTCACCTATGACATGCTGCACACCTTGTATTTGATTACATAGCTAGTTCAACATAACAATGAACTGAAGCACTGTACTATGCTTTGCTGGCTGTTTGAAGGCATACAACTTTGACACAGATCAGAATGTTCATGACGGTCCCAAGTTTGTGGATCTCAAAGGGCAAAGTTTTAAAATTACTCAACAAAAAATATTGCAACAGACACATCTATTACTGAAATGACCCTCAAACTGGGCCGACAGCGAAATCAAGTTGATTGTGACTTGAATAATCGCACAATTTTCCCGCTCCCATCCTGTTGCAATTAACCAAAGTCAACTGTAGTAGTAGTAAATCAAAAGGTATCCTTTCAAGTCATTAAGGTCTCAGAGGTTATCCTGGTTTTTAAAGCCTGACGCGGAGTAGGTGATAACACATCAGCTCCTGAACAGGATGCCACTCTGTCCCAGATTCTACTCCTCAGACAATGCTCGCACTAATTTGCACCTGAGAGGAAAATGCATGCCAAGTGTCTTTCCTGAGGAACTCAATGCCAGACCAGGATTTGAACCCAGGACCTTATGATTTTAAATCTGGTAGCCTAATCCAAGGCAACTGATGTCATCAACAGTAGAAGTAGTAGTAAAACTAAAAGTAGTAGCAGTAGAAGTAGAAATAGTGATAGTAGTAGTAGTAGTAGTAGTGGTGGTGGTGGTGGTGGTGGTGGTGGTGGTGGTAGTGGTAGTAGTAGTAGTAGTAGTAGTAGTAGTAGTCGTAGTAGTCGTAGTAGTAGTAGTAGTAGTAGTAGTAGTAGTAGTAATGGTGTGGTAGTGGTAGTGGTAGTGGTAGTGGTAGTGGTAGTGGTAGTGGTAGTGGTAGTGGTAGTGGTAGTAGTAGTAGTAGTAGTAGTAGTAGTAGTAGTAGTAGTAGTAGTAGTAGTAGTAGTAGTAGTAGTAGTAGCAGCAGCAGCAGCAACAGCAGCTAGAAGTAGTAAATAGCAATCTGGGTTAATTGCTTTTGCCATAAAAAAATAACAGTCTTTTCTTCCTTTTTAACAAGAGATGCCTTTGAAATTATTGAAAATATATATTGTTTCATCAGTCTTCACTGGCACAAGAGACATTTATAATTGACATTTTGTTTATGTTTGAAATATAAGTCTGATGGTGTCAGTGAGTAGTGAGTGGTTTTTAAGTGTGTGGTGTGTCTCTGCCACAGACAGTTATCACACATGGTAACCTGTATGTGGCTTTATCAACAGAATTTCAATGACATGAAAGTGTTACTTTGGGACAGAGACAGGAAACAGTCATTCTTCACTGACAATATTGTATAGACCTACAGGTCTGTTTTACAAACTACACAAAACACACACTCCGAAACATCCCCAGAATCCTTTATAATGAGCCAAAAGCGGTCCCACGTCCCCAGCCTGAACATCGAGAAACTCCAAGGGAAAAGGTCTAATATCCTATAATTATTAATATCAATAAACTATCATTAATCCCCACAAATTTGTGGACATTCTTCTAGTTTTGTAATGAAAATATAGATAAATCTTTTATTCAAAATGTCCATAAACGTTTTTCTATATTAACATTAAATGCAAGTGAATACGAGAGACAGAAATTTTATAACAATTATGCTGACAGAAAAACTAAGTAAAAAAAAAAGAAGACAAGCAATTTTATTTCCACAGTTTCTTTTTATCAGCATAAACACTATAGAAAAATTGTACAACAAAAACTAGAAAAGAAGGCACACAAAACCATAATGTGCCAAACAAAAGGTACACAGATAGCTGAAAACAATTAACACAAGATATCTTACTTGAAGCAGAAATCAGCATCATGCACATAAAAGCGGCACAGATTCCCATTATATGGAGGAGTGGCACAAAACTTCATTTCCAGACACAAATTGTACCTCCCAGTTTTACAGTAGTTGCACATTCTACAAGGCACGCCTGGTTCGATGGCAACTCTGTCACCTACAAGAGGCAAAAATTAATGTGACTTATTCAATGCCCCTTTCTACACGATCATTTCAAATATACAACTCAAATTTCAGTAAGTGTAACTGAAAGGTTTTGAGCTTTTACAAAATGTCATAAAAATTATGCGTGCTTATAAATGATCAAAAGTTCCTTAAGACCATTACAACCCGTAAAGCCAAAGTATATCTTGGTTTCTATAGTGTGAAAAGGAACAGGTAAAAATAGTCATCTCCTGGACAGGACACTAATCTGTCACATGATTTTTACTTCCAAGGTAATGCTGGCATCCATATGCATCTACGTCAAGCGGGAAAATGCCTGTTAAGTGTCTTTCCCAAGGAAATAGCATTGCTAGGATTCGAATACGGGACCTCATGATCCTTAGTCTGCCAGCCTAACCACTAAGCCACAGATGTCACTATAATTGAGTAAGGTAACACATAATTTAATGTATAGACATCATAACCCTTAACTAAATCAAAGAAAGTAATCCCATATTTATAATGTTAATTCGTTGATGCCTTTTAAATGATTTTACAATACAATACAACATTAAAACACCGAAAACACTTTTACTTGGATTTCAGATCACATCCCTCTTTTCTTCTAAGACCATTCTGTAAACTAATGTTAATTAAAAAGTAATACTTTCCATTAATCTTCAGCAAAGATGAAAACACATTTTGTTTAGTTGGGTTGTATTTTTTTATAAATCTTTTACTATGACTATGTTTCGTCCCCTTTTCAACCTAGCTTCATTTTCCTTCAAACATAGCCTACGCACACACATGACATTGTTATAACCCAGGTGAATTAAGAGAAAAAAGCAAGATAAAAGAGGACCTACCAGCAGACCCGCCAACTTCCCACTGAGCGCAATTGAGACAGCCTCTATCTTAATCTTAAAGAAAACAAGAACATAACTACATTTACCTCAATTCTATATTCCCTAAGAACTTTTGTCCCTTACACCAGAATATGATTTTACTCTTTTTCACCAGCAGAAAATGCAAACTATCTTCTTACCAACTGCCAACGAAGTAACACCTGGCCCGAGCTTGCTAACAACTGCACTAGCCTCATGGCCAAGTACCATTGGGGCTCGTACAACGAAGTCTCCAATGCGACCGTGTGTCCAATAGTGAACATCAGAGCCACAGATTCCGACTTGTCTCATCTCTAGCTGAACCTCTGCACCATTTGAGGGGAGAGATATTGAATGATCTTTATCATCATGGAATAATGGAATATAATTTGATAGCAAAAGTGATACATGGGAATAACAAGAAACAAATTTGTAAGCTGTGGATGATATCAGGACTAATGATGTACGCTCAAACATTACACCTCTGATAAACTGCCATTCTCGCTTAGCGCCAGCTTTCACATTTGTATGGATCAGACAGAATAAAACAAAAATGTTAAATCATTGAAAAAACTCATTATACCGCCATCTGCCAATGATTTGGCTTTAAGGTTCCTTGATATCTCTTATAAAATGCAATTAGTTTTTTTGCCAGTGTACATCATCACCCACTTCCCCGAAGCAGGTAGAATCTAGTTTGGCTTGGTCAAAGATCATGCAATCAAACACAGATAAAAAAAAGCATCAATGCCCTGTGTATCATGTTTCAACACAATCCACTACTCCTTTCCACTCTGTGCAATCTTGAGCTAATGAAACCAAGACCGATGTTTAGCGTGTTGTCAGGTCTACTTATTATTTCTACTACCACTTTCACTACTACTACCACTTCTACTAGTTCTACTACTACTACTTTATTGTAGACTGCAGTGGGCCCACATTGTATTGTCACTGCCATACGTAATTTTTCCCGTTCTAGTAGATTTCCATCATGTCCTTTATATCAATATTGATTATCTCCCTTCTTGTAGTACTGGCTAAGGGCATTTTCGTTATAAGTTCATTCCCTTTATAACGCCAAATTACCACTGATTTAAAGGTGGCGTTTTAACAAGGTTTGAGTATATGAACATTTGAGCAATATAAAAGCAAGTAGGCCTACATGCATTGTTATAATGTTTTCACTTTAGATACAACATATTCTTATAACAATATGTTGCATGTGAACAAAAAAATTATTTCCTCGAGATTATCAGTTACATACGAAAATACAATGCACTTTTTTATACAATCAAAGGAGTTATGAATCTCAACAGAATAATACGAACATACAAGAAATAAGTAACGGCCATAACAATAGAGATAAAGCCGATAATCTCCTTGCCCTCTTGAAAACAATTCACAAAAAGCATTAACACACATCTGTACCGTATGAAACTTTATCATTCCTTTTTTCTTCAAGTTTTGTCTGCATACCTTTCAGTTAGTTAGGAGAAAAATAAAAAACAAACATTTCTAAGGATATTGCACGACATCAAAGATTAGAATTTTAGGAAGAATTTTTTTAATTTTTAATTTACATATAAAAAACTTTCATAATTTAAGAATATGTGACTTCTTACATTTACTGTTAAGCTAATTTTAGAAGGTGATTGGTGCATATCATTATCTTTTTTTAAAGTAAAAGCAAAGGTGAGGAATTGTATCTACAGAGAAATCAAGCTTTAAAATTTAGCTAGTTTCTTCTCAGCTTTTTGAAAATTATTTAAAGGGGCATCTACTGAATTTTCACTTTTTTCCCTAATGCAGTTTTGGCTAATTTTTCCTGCCAATGTGTTGCTTGCATCTAAGTTACTATGTAAATGTAAAAATTTTTGGGAAAAATTATTCGGTTGCCATGGTAACGGCGGCCATGTTGAATTTTGATGCCGAAATTTAAAATCTTAAAATCTCAAAAAGTATATGGGCTAGCAATGAAATTCTTTTTCAGACATATTCTTTAAACCCTTAAATAAGGAGTAAGATATATTTAATTTATCTCAGCTGTTTTTAAATGTGCTTAAAAAAATCAGTATTTTATTAAAAAATAACTAGTGATAAATTTTGTAATATTTTGATTTTAAAAGTGCACAAAAGATATGAAAATCAAAATAAACCGGTGAAAATCTCTAGTTCCCAATAACAAATACTAGTCCAGCTGTGTACCAAATTTCAACACTCTGGCATGAATACTTTCTGAGATTTTAAGATTTTAAAAACGTTGTATGCTAGAAATCACATCTTTTGAGAAAAACGGGTTTGAAAATTCAACTTTCTTCAGAATGATATAGCCATATTAAAATTGGCTATAGAATAAGTACCTTTTCAGGCTTTATATAAAAAAATCAACTGATGTACTCGATTCTAAAGATGTTGAAGTAGCATTCTAGAGTGGATTTGGAAAATGGGTATTATGAGCCCAAGACTCTACTAAACGCTGTTACAGCTCACCCGGACGCCCCTTAATGAAACTTAAAAAGACCGGGCAGTGGACAGGTAAGCACCTGTACGGGAAGTAGATGATCCCACCCTGCACGAGTCTCCTGCTGCCTTGCAGGCGGGTCTTGGTTGACCAAAGGCTAAGGGAGTTAACCCTGAAAGAAAACAACTTGCTGCCTTGCAGGCCGGTCTTGAATGAACAAAGGCTAAGGGAGTTAACCCTGATAGAAAATAACCTGCTGCCTTGCAGGCTGGTGTTGAATGACTACAGGCTAAGGGAGTTAACCTTGACAGAAAATAACAAGGCCTGGTAGGGGCCTGAAGGTGGCAGCCTCACCATCTACCTAGGGTACAGTGGGCTTATCCCCTACTTATCCAAAACAACCTGATTCAGAGAAGTAAAAGAAATATAACCGGCTTGATTTTTGGAAGACAAACTTGGAAACGAACAGGGACTGTGATTTTTGGAACATGGAACGTTAGGGCAATAAATGGAAAAGAGTTAAAAATAGTTGAAAAAATGGAAAAATTCAAAGTAGATATTTTGGCCATTACAGAAACAAAGAAAAAAGGACAAGGAATAGAAAATGTAGGACCGAATCATATTTTAATCTCTTCAGGAATAGATGTTAAAAATAGAGCTAGAGCAGGAGTAGGCCTCCTAGTGCATAAAAGGCATGAAAAGCTACTACAAGGTTGGAAATTTATAAGCCCACGGCTATTAGAGGTAAATATCAAATCAAAAGGACGAGAAATTAAATTATTAATAGCTTATGGACCAAACGAAGACGCAACTAAAGAAGAAAAAGATATCTTCGAAAATGATTTACAAATAACTGCAGAGAAGCTTAAATCCAAACAGGAATTAATGCTTTTAGGAGATTTAAACGCTAGAGTAGGCAACAATGTAGAAACGTCAGGAGGAGTAATAGGTAAAGATGGAGAGACAACAATTTCTCCAAGTGGAGAGAGACTCATAGATTTTTGCCTAAAGAATAACATGAAAATAGCCAACACCTTTTTTCCTCATAACGATATCCACAAATATACAAGAGTAAATGAAGACAGGTGTGAAAAGTCAATATAGACTACGTAATAGTTAGCAGCTCCCTTTTTACAGTACATTGGATGCAAGAGTAAACAGAGAAGCAGAAATATTTAGTGATCAACACTTAGTGGTTGCCAACATGAGATTACTGACTGAGGAAAACAAACAGAAAAGGAAAGAGAAGAAAGCTTCTAAATAAACCAGTAGTAAAACAGGTATATCAATCTAGGATAAAAAGTTTTATCAGTGAAAGACAGATGGATCTGAATGATAGCACAATAGAAGAAAAGTGGCAGATGTAAAAAGAAACACTCCTCAATTGTACTGAAGAGGTCTGTGGTAGCAAACAAATTAAAGAAGATAGGAAAAGAACAGCATGGTGAAATGAGAATGTCAAGACTAAGATCAAAGAAAAGAAGGATGCCTGGAAGAAATGCTTGCAAACAAAGAGACCAGAGGATAGGACAGATTACGTGAATGAAAGAACTATCGCCAAAGAGACAGTTAGGAAAGCAAAACAGGAACAATGGGAAGAGTTTGGACAAAGACTTCAAGAAAGCTATCAAGAAAATCAAAAGCTGTTCTGGGGGCAATGAAGAGCATGAGAAAGACTAAAACATGCCCAATACGACAAATTAAGAATGTCAGAGGAGAAATAATGAAAGAAGACAGTGAAATCATGGAAACATGGAGAAAGCATTTTCACCAATTACACAATCCCTCCAGGACGTATAAAACAAGGAGTAAAGATCAATTAGTAAGAGTAACAAGTAATTCAGAGGAGACAGCTGAAGATGTAGATATATCAATGGAAGAAATCCAAACAGCTATAAGAAAAGTGAAATTAGAAAAAGCCCCAGGAGCAGATCAAGTTTATCCAGAAATTATTAAAAATCAAGGGAGAGAGGCAGACAAACTACTACATGCAATATGCCAACAAGCATGGAAGTCCAAAAAGGTGCCAGACGACTGGAAAAAAGGAACGGTAGTACCAATACATAAGAAATGATCAACTACGGGATGCTCAAACTATAGAGGGATATCACTACTTAGCGTTCCAGGAAAAGTATATGCCAGGATACTGGAAATGAGACTGAGGAAAAGAATAGAGGATTACATTGAAGAACATCAGAGTGGATTTCGACCAGGAAGAAGTGTACAAGACCACATATTTACAATTAGACAAATAATAGAAAAATTCCTGGAGAGAAACATTGACTTGCACCTGTGTTTTATTGACTTAGAAAAGGCATTTGATACCGTAAGGAGGACGAACTATGGCATTCCTTAAAAAGAACACAATGTAGAGCAAAAATTAATAGAAGCCATTAAAAGTTTTACAATAAACCAACATGTGCAGTGAGAGTAGCTGGAAACATATCTGCAGAATCTGATATAGATATAGAAGTAATACAGGGTTGTATCCTAAGTCCTCTTTTGTTTATCACATTTATAGATTCAGTCGCAAAGGCATCCTCAAAAATTAAGAAAACGAATGTACGTATGTGGAAGCTCAAACCAGTAAATGTATCAATGCTTTCATTTGCCGATGATTTAGTTCTGTTTGGAAAATCAGAAAGTAACCTTCAGTCGAATATCAACATTATGAACAATGGACGAGGAATGAGAGTAAATGCAAAGAAAACCAAAACAATGCTTGTAACTAGGGAAGCTAAAACACAAAATCTTAAATTGGGCAGGGAGTATTTAGAACAAGTTCAAAGCTACAATTACCTAGCAGTAATGATTAACTCGAGGGAAAACTAAGAGAAGAAATCAGCCAGAGAATCAAAAAGGCAAGTGCAATATATAACCATCTAGGAAAGGCATATGTAGGTAAGCAAGAATTGTCAACAAAAACCAAAATGGCAGTATACAATACAGTTTATTGTCCTACTCTCCTGTATGGCAGCGAAACTTGGACTTTAGACAGTAGAGAATACAGTAGCGTACAGGCAGCTGAAATGAAATATCTAAGAAGAGTAGTAGGGAATACTAAAAGAGACAAAATCAGAAACACAACAATAAGAGATCAAACCAAAGCAGATGGCATAAAAACTAAGATAGAAACAAATCAATTGAGATGGTTTGGGCATATAAACAGAACGAAGGACAATAGAATAGCTAAATCAGTATACAGAGCTAAAGCCCAAGGTAAAAGACCAAAAGGCAGACCTCGGGAGAAAGTGCGAAGAAGATATAAAAGAGGCATTGAAACATAGAAATTTAACTTTTTTGGAAGGAAACAGAAAATGCCAGGACAGGGCATCCTGGAGAAAGATCTTCTCAGGCATCTGAACCCATACAACGAAAGGTAGAATGGGAACTGATAAAGAAAGAAAGAAAGAAACTTAAAAGAATAATTTACTGTTAGTAGACAAAAACAGACACTGATTCATGACAAAAACAACACAATACAAATTGGCATTTAATAAGAAAACAGATGATCTGTTTGTATTTCTACAACAATCTATCTAAGTGCTAATATTGCTAAACAGAGATAATCAAGGTGAATTAATTAAGTTGAATGAATCAGCAGGGTTAATGAATGTTTATGATTTGTCTTTAAGGGAGCTTAAAATAAAAAAATAATGTCACTAAATATCAAACAGTCATATCCTCTAATAAATTTTAACCAGTGACAATATGACTGATTCAAACCTAAACATAAAACCAGGTAGTAATTCTTTCAGGATGGTTCTTTACTTGATTTGATTTTATCCACACCACATCTTGGAAGGATTTTAAAATTTTGCCTGGACTGCTCTATAAACAGCCAAGAGAGTTGTGATCTGCACATGGGACATCCTTTTTCATCGTCCGTCTCCGATGGGACAAGGTGGCAATCCACCTACCTTAAAAACACTTCATAGTCAGATCAACAAGTGACTTACAAAATTTCTTGACATAAGTTCATTGATTGATAGGCTAAGGGCTTTATAGATAAACTTAAAAATGTTTACATCAGATCATCATACAACGCATTCAGAAAAGCTGATGCATTTTGGAGGTGCAGACAGACAGCGAAGTAAGGGGCTTGTCAAAAGTGATGAATAAGGATATGAAAAACAGTACTCCAGCAAGCTCTTGGGAGAAGCCAAAAAACTTGCAGTAATCCTAGCATGCAGAAATTCAGTGTCAATGGGAGGTAACCCATGTAACCGGGTCTCACACATGCGTATGTACGGCTAGGTCTACTGTCTAGTAATAGTACTACATGTGGTAATAATAATACTGTATGTAATTATTAACATTGTTAAAGATGTACGCATAGCTCCCATAGTATCCCACCTTCCCCATTGATTGCATAGGTTACACGATGCTGCATGACCACTACCGCCGATACCGTCTGCACCCAATCCCTTTCACAAGCATGGTATGTGTCACAGACAGGATGTCAAAGAATTCTGCAGTTAAGTTTGCATTCATTGACTCGCGCACGTCAAATGATCATTTCAAAATGGGCTTTCTATATCCTCGTAAAAAATTACATCATCTGGCATCAGCGTGCTGTATAACGGAGTGTTCAGAAATTCGACATGCTGGAATTCGGCGAGTTCTGTAAATGTCGAAGTTGATATGGACAAAGACCAGACAAAAATACAAAGGAATACACCAAAAACAAAACAGAACTTGTGCACCAAACAGAATCGAACCCTCGAGCATCTCATCGTTGTCCCTATGGGGCTTCAACATCCGTTTCCTGTCTGTTTGTTTCATTGAAATTTACCCTATCCACCATTGCGGTGATCTCAGGGCGATTTAAGAGGAAACAGTAAGATGAAAAGTATGTGAAAGAAGCAGGACCTACCAGAAGCACCCGCCAACCACCAACTATTTCCTGTCCTTATTCGTCCCATTTCAGAGGAGTAGGAAAAGGAACCACACCGGTTGTTGTTGATGAGATCTGTCTCTCAAATCATTCTTTTGTACGCTTTGATATCTGCACCGATAAGACCACGTAAACAAATAGTGTCCAGAGATTTAAGAAAACTCGACATTCCATGGTGTCTTAAGCTTAAATGTGAAGACGTGAACTTTGCCAATTTAAATAGTATGATCATAGAAGTTCTAGACAAACACGTCCCTCTTATTACTAGAACAGTAAGTGTGAGAAAGCCATCTCCGTGGTATACTCTTGAGATTAAGCGTGTAAAACAAGAAAAAAGAAAGGTTGAGAGAAGGTGGAAGAAATCGGGATTAATCGTCAACAAAGAAATATATATATCACGAAAGAAAGAAATGAAAACAATGGTGCTGAAAGCGAAAAGAGACTATTAGTATTATCTGGATAAGTTAGAGAATACCAGAAAATCTAAAGAGTTTTTCAAGCTCGCAAATAATTTATTGGGGAAAGAAAAAGTGTCCAACCTCCCATCACATACTTCAGAAACACAGCTTGCAGAACAATTTTCTGAGTTTTTCAATGAAAAAATTTCCAATACGCAAATCTCTCAATCAGAACCTGGGACACTCTGATTTTGATTCATTCACGGGCGAGCCTATAACCTTGTTCAATGACTTCTCGGTTGAGGACACTAAAAAGATTATTCTCTCAAGCCCAAACAAATCTTGTAACCTTGACTCAATAGAAACATCGCTCTTTAAACAATGTTTGGATGAACTTGCACCATATATTATGAAAATAATTAATTAATCACTGACTGCGGGAACTGTTCCTCAACAGTTGAAAACAGCTATTGTGAAACCACTATTGAAGAAAAAATGGCTAGATAGTGAAAATCTAAAAAAACTATAGGCCTATTTCTAATCTGCCATTCATTATAAAAAATCTTAGAAAAGGTTGTTTTAGATCAAATATCAACCCACATCAAAAAGAAGTCTTCAAGAGCATTTTCAATCAGTATACCATACTAACCACATTACAGAAACAGCTCTCTTGAGGATTCGTAAATGACCTATTGCAAGTTATTGACAAAGGAAAGAACGCCATCCTAAGCCTTCTTGATTTGTCAGCAGCTTTTGATACGATTGATCACGAGATTCTTCTTGAACGGCTATGGGTCACTCTGGGGTTGTTCTCATTTATCTATGTGAGCGAAAACAAGTAATTTCAATCGGTAACTCTATCTCCACAAAACATCAGATTCCTTTCAGCGTCCCTCAGGGGTCGGTTCTGGGCCCAATTCTGTTTGTTCTATACACAACACCGGTGGCTAAAATACTTCGGAAATATGCCTTAATGTATCACATGTACTCAGATCTATAGTTTGTGTCCTGACTCAGATATGAAACAAAAAATTACCATCTATGAAAACTGCATTGAAGAAATAAAAACAGGGATGTCAGAGAATATGCTAAAACCAGGCATTATACACATGGCTATAACTTATGCATGAAAACAACAACATCCCACTAATGTGGAAAGTGAAAAACTTTGGTGTAATACTCGACAGTGAACTATCAATGAGCGAATTTATGACATAAATCAGAAGGAACATAATTTACACCTAGAAACATCAGCAACATTCAACATTTTGACAACTGATTCCTGCAAAAATATTGTAATTACACTCATTCTTTGTAAATTGGATTATGCCAACTCCTATTTTTCAGCCTTTCAACTGGAGTAACTAATCCGAGTTCAAAAGCTCCAGAACTACGCTGCCCGTCTTGTACTGCAGAAAAAGAAGAGGGATGACGCTGCACCATTGCTCAAAGATCTGCACTGGCTCCCAAATTTTCATCATGTGCAGTACAAGGCAGCATCCATAGTATATAAATTTGTAAACAATGTGACACCAGCATATATCAGCGATTTGCTGTCTCGCCACGAGCCATGCAGACCACTAAGGTCGATGAAGAACGCCCTTGAACTCTTTTCAAGAAGCGCTTGAAGACACATTTATTTAGACAAGCTTTTAATGTTTCTCGTCAGAGAGTATCATTTAATAATGTAATCTTTAAGCCCTTTTTTTGCATTTTTCCATGTGGTTGTGCGTGTAGTGAGTAAGTAAATTTATTTTCATTTTTGTAATGCGCCCAGAGCTCTATAAATGAGATGTTGGTGCAATATAAATGTGCATTATTATTATTATGATTCATTTTTTACTAATTCTTTTTTCTGTACATTTTGGCAGCATAGGAAGAAAAAAGAAGAATCAACCCCAAGTTTTAAATATATAAATTACTTACGTCCAGGGCCAGGCTCTGGAATGGACTTGTCCTCCTAAAACAGTGAAAAAGAAATTATGAGATTATGCTTTTCATTAAAATTGAATGATCTTGGTAAACAACAGATTGTTTACAAGCACTTGCATAAAAAGAAATTCAGGTCATTTGTAACTGGTCTTCAGTTTTCTAGTTGAAAATCAAAGAACACAAATATGGACATGAAAATTGTCTCTTCCTCTCAAGAAAACAAAGAGCTGATTCCCAAAGGAAAAAAGAAAGTTCTATTTCCTGATTCCTTTTTTTTTATAGATTCTTGGTGTATTTCAAGCACATTTTGAAAGTGGTTACTAAAGAGCAAAAGAAAATTTGTTTGTTTCATGCACCTAACATTGATGACTGAAAGCCATTTTACCAGAACAGCTACTTGTTTATAAAACTTCATGAAAAAAAGTAGAATGTCTTTTATACAAGTTATGTACGCTTAAAGAAGTACAGTTAGTAAACCCATTAAATATTGGAGAAATAAAATAAAGGTGTTGGCACTTTCAATACAGTAGTGACCGCCTAAATGCCTGCCGTCTAAATGTCCGTTTCGTCTAAATGCCCGCAATCTCAATGAAACCGATTTTGTTCTATATAAATTGCCCCTCTAAATGCCCGTTTCAAAACCAAGATGTTCGCCTAAATGCCCGGTCTCAACGGCAACTGCAGGTATCTTTTTCTCCAAAGTATAATAAAATACGTCCGTAATAGATTAATTATTCTGTTTCTCTCTATCATACATGTAACCCGATCGCTAAAATCATAGGGCTTATGCCCGTCAACAATGTGCCATGCATGGCAACTACCCTTCATTACCTATCCATTGTAGGCCCTAATGTACTAAACGTTGACCAATCTTCTCTTTATAACTCCACCCACTGTACAACACATCCTTTGTCCCATTAGATCACTGCTTTGTCATCTGGCAATTAGAATTGAACAGTCTTCCAGACTCCGGTCACATTTCTTTCTTGATGTCGTAAGTGACATGCAATCACCTGGCATCTTTAGGACCCAGCGCTTATCGCGATCAAGGGACAAAGTGTGAACAGTTTTATTACCCCTCTGTCTGGCATTGGCCATATCCGATGTGACTTCGGATCTTAGTGGCGAGAGACAATCAACCCATCCGCGCCTTCACCACCTCAGTGTGTCGGGTTTCCCTGTTTCTCGCATTAAATTTTTCTACAGCTGATGACTTATCAAAAACAAACGATCTGGTTATGAATCTTTATCCTTGTCTGTTTGTTGTTTTAATGTTAACACGAGGATCATGAATCCAAGGAGTTGAAAATTTTTTGTTAATTTATTCACACATTTATCCCCTTGGATGATGCTTTTCTTTATCCAGTTTTTCTCATCCAAATTTGCATAATTACAAAAGTCATAGGTCTCATGATTAAATAAGTCACGTGATTTTAGTGTGGGTTGTGCCCGTTAATAAAGAAACACTGGATTAGGTCCTTTTTCTCTTAGCCTCCATGATAGCAATGAATTCTACACAGCTACACATAGATCTACATCTTGAAAATAAAAAGGACTAAACCAGGAAATGATTTACAAAAGAAGCTTTAAATCCTGGACGAAATTGACAAGTCACTAGGGAAACCCGACTTCACAGAAATAGTCCTACCCCCAAATTGTTGCCCTTGACCTATTTTCGCCTAAATGCCCGTTTTGCCTAAATGCCCGTTTTGTCTGTTTCCCAAGCACCGGGCATTTAATGGTCACTACTGTATTTCAAACAAGAAATCACAGGTGCCAAAAAATCTGAAAAGTAATAATTGTCAGTAAAATAAAAAAGATCCATAATATGATTTGTTACTTATACTAAACCTTTTTCAATTCATTTTTGTTTCATCTTTGAGATTATCATCTTCTTCAGTTCAAAAAATCATACTCATACATGTACACTGCCCACAAATGATAACATCGTAACATTAACTTAAGATTGCTATGTTATGAGAGTTCTGTTATTGTAAAGCACCATTGAGCACTTGCTAAGTAGATCTTTAGGTGCTACATAAATGCATTATTGTTAATAAAAGTGAATACAAAAACATTTTTTCACTGTAAATATGTAAGAAATTTCATTAATTCTTAATTCAGCACTATGTGGCATTATGGCATTAGTTGCCATTAAAGGCCAGTTATTTTGTAATCGAAGAGCATGTCAAAGTCACACGCTACACGTATTAATTGGGCAGCGACATAAACTCAGAGAGACACACACAGTGACGGATAAATAAATAGATAGACATGATATATATATATATATATTAAATAGACAGATACTGTGCAGTGGGCAGGTGCTTGCACCTGTATGGGAATTAGGCAGTCCCAACCTTCATGAGTCCCCTACTGCCTTGCTTCTCAGGCAGGCAGGTCTTGGCTGGACAAAAGCTAAGGGATTTAACCCCAACAGCAAATCACGACCTGTTGTCTTGCAGGACGGTCTTGGCTGACCAAAGGATAAAGGTATCAACCCCACCAGAAAATCACAACCTGTTGCCCTGCAGGAGGGTCTTGGCGGACCAAAGGCTAAAGGACTTAACCCGACAGAAAATCAAAAACAAGGCCCAATAAGGGGCCTCAAGGTGGCAGCCCCACCACCTACATCGGGTACAATGGGCTTATTACCTGCTTACCGAAAACCAAACAATTCAGAGAACTTAAGATGTTGTCCTCAGATGGAACTTTAGAAGACGATCCTAGAAACAAATACAGACTTTGATTTTTGGAACATATTCCAAGTTAGAGCAATAAATGGAACAGAGTTAGAATTAGCTGAAGAATTAGAAAAATTCAAAGTAGACATTTTGGCTACCACAGAAACAAAGAAAAAAGGACAAGGAATAGAAAATGTAGGACCAAATCATACTTTCATTTTCTCAGGAGTAGATGTAAAGGATAGAGCTAGAGCAGGAGTAGGCCTTCTGATGCATAAAAGGCATGAACAGCTGCCAAGGGGTCCCTGGGAGCTCGCAGTTTTCACACGCTTTCGATGATGATGATGATGATGAAAGAGACTAATAGACTTCATTGTGCCTAAATAATAACAAGAAAATAGCCAACACCTTTTTCGCACATAAAGAATTTCACAAATATACAAGAATAAATGAAGACAGAAATGAACAGTCAATTATACACTACATAATAGTTAGCAGTTCCCTTCTTTGAGCTACTCAACTCAAAATTAAAAACCTAAATAAACCAAAAGTACAACAGATATACCAATCTAGGATAAACAGATAAAATTTATCAGATTGTTCTGAATGATAACACAATAGAAGAAAAGTGGCAAATGTATAAGGAAACACTTCTCAGTACAGTTGTACTGAAGAGGTCTGTGGTAGGAAACAAATTAACACTAGAAAAGCGGCTTGCGCAGCTAGCGTAATGGCTGCCACACGCCAGTTGGCTCACAGAGTCATCGTCGCAACATAAGGCTGTCCACAAAGTCCACAAAGTTTGTGACTTCTGACCAGGTCATCACCAATCTATGGAATTCAGTCACATGGCAACCATCTGGTCTCATCCAAGCCAAGCCAAACTAGGATGATTCCATTCTTTTCAATTCAGTAGGAGACAACAAGATAAATTACATATCTGTGCAAACACACATTCTTATTATCAGTTCAATCAAACACACTCTCAAAACAGACCAGCTCACATTTACAACCCTCTGGCGATGGACTTGTCCTGGCAGGATCATTCCATTTTACAATAGGGGTGACCAATAAATGAAAGTTGTATAACAAGCCTACTTCATGCATAGTAACAGCTGTTAGCATCATTACTACCAGTTGTCCAGGGCAAAGATAATGATGGACACACCCCTTTAGAAATATACTCAATCGAAGGCCTTTTGGACGTAAGCTTATAAACCTGAACGCGTCCTTTTTCCTGTTTACTATATGGTTAACCAATCATAGAGCATTATTTTAAAAGAGGATTAAAAGAGGACGAGTGTAAGACAGTAAGAGGGTAACAAGAAAGAGGAATATTCAGGCCTCCCTTGATCCGTCCTTCCTTTCCAGCAAATGACGAGCATCACGCTGAGAAGTTTGAAGCAGGCAAACGGTAAATCCCGGGCGTAGCGCTAAACGGAGTGCTGTAACAAACCAGCATTTATCGGTCATAGCCTTACCAAGGTTAAAGGAGATAGGAAAAGAACAGAATGGTGGAATGAGAATGTCAAAACTATGATTAAAGAAAAGAAGGTAACCTGGAAGAAATATTCACAAATGAAAAAGCCACAAGATAGGATAGATTATGTGAGTAAAAAAAGAACAATCACCAAAGGGGAAGTGAGGAAAGTAAAACAGGAACAGAGGGAAAAGTTTGGACAAAGACTTCAAGAAGGCTACCAAGAAAATCAAAAATGCTATTCTGTGGAGCAATGAAAAGCATGAGAAAGACCAAAGCAACCCAATCAGACAAATTAAGAACACCAAAGGAGAAACATGAAGGAATACATCGAAATCATAGAAAGAATACATTCAGCAAATCCCTCGAGAACATATGAAACAAGGAGAACAGATCAACCAACAAATGATCCAGATGAGAGAACTGAAGCTGTAGATATCTCAATGGAAAAATTCAAACAGCTAGATACGAAAAATCAAACTAGGAAAGGTCCCAGGAGCAGATCAAATTTCTCAAAAACCAAGGGCGAGAGGCAGACAATCTACTGCATACTGCATGCAATATTATGCCAACAAGCATAGAAGTCAAACCAGGTGTCAGATGACTGGAAAACGGGAATGATAATACCAATACACAAGAAAGGATCAACTATGGAATGCTCAAACTATAGAGGGATATCACTACTGAGGTAGGGCCTACAAAGAAAAGTGTATGCCAGGATACTACAAATGAGACTGAGGAAAAGAGTAGAGCAGATTGAAGAACATCAAAGTGGATTCAGATGAGGGAGGAATGTTCAAGATCACATATTCACAACTGGACAAAAAACTGATAAATCCCTTGAAAGAAATGATGACTTACACCTCTGTTTCATTGACCTAGAAAAGGCATTAGACACTATGAGGAGAGAGGAACTATGGCATTCTTTAAAAGAGCATAATTATGTAGAACAAAATTTGATAGAAGCTATTAAAAGTTTTTACAATAAAACTAACATGTGCAGTGAGAGTAGCTGGAAACATATCTGAAGAATTTGATTTCGGTGTATAGGAGTTAGACAGGGCTGTATTCTGAGCTCTCTTTTGCTTATCACAAATTCACACGATTTCAGTTGCACTTCAGTCCCATGTAACTCATGTCCCATTCCTTACTTCTGGACATGAACGTAATTCATAAATAGTCAGGCTGGTGCAGTCAGGTTTGCAATCGTACGTCTATAGCTTGTCAAATACCTTTTGCATTCTCAACAAAGCTGCATAACCTTGACTGAGTGTGGGATCCAATGTCCTTCAACCTTCTAATGACATCCCAAATCAAACTGATTGACCAAGGGGAGTGGTCAGTTGGGTATAAAATCTCTCTCCCAGGCAATGTGCGAGGAATTCAACATACCTAAATAAAACACCTAGGCGTAAAGCCATTGGCCCCGATGGCCTTGGCGATCCGTATGGGTGAACAAAATCCCTGCGTCTACACCCAGCAGATCACCTCTCATTAGCAATCTTGCACGGTGCATGGTACAACTACTAGAGCTATAGCGACCTTGCAATACTTATTACTGTTTACAAAACTTTGAATCATAGTAAGACTCAAGACTTAGATACAACACGCAACACAGTCTTGCTGGCATCACACTCAGTCAGCATGAGGTCATCTCTCCTGCTTTGTAAAAGCCAGTATGGATTTTATTTCATGCAAACTGAATTGAGTGTTGTAGGGTGTTATGTCCATGCGAACTGAATTGAGGAGTGACAGGGATTTGCTTCTAACAACACACATGACCTGCTCACTGTGACGTCACTGCTCCCAAGATACAAACAATACGCAAACACTGAAAGTCTTACATCAAGCTGAAATGAGTTTTGATAGGGATTTGCTTCTAACAACACTCAAATGACCTGCTGGCTGTGACGTCACTCTCCCAAGATATAAATCAGTTTGCAAAGCAACACCCAGAGAAGTCTTCCATCTTGCAAAACTCTGAAACAGCAAGCTTGATACAGCTTGAATATGAACCTTGTGTAAAAGTGAGCATTAATAAGTAATTTAGACATGCCTCAATGGGCTCCTGGATTGAAAACCCCCTTCTCCCTATCCCACCACAATGATCACCAGGTTTGGGGGCCCAGCCCACAATGACTCGGTCCTTTTACCTGAAGACCAACATCAAACCTGCCTCAGCTGTATAGCTAGGCAAGCCTTACCCAATGAATTTATGGGGTAACCTAATCGCCATGAAATTGGCCTTTGCCAACTGTGGCTCAGCAGGCGTAGATGGTTGCCATTTCAAGGGTTCTTAGGAACTTAAACGACACAAGTCCCAATATTAGTCAGTTAGTCCCATGTAAATTCTCATATCAGACTGTTTGATGTCTCAGCTTCCATATATGTGTGTCTGGTGTCTGTTTCCTTCCATATATATATATGTGTGTCTGATGTCTGTTTCCAAGTCTCATTCTCTTGTCGCACAGTCTAATGTGTCAGTTTCACAACATGTCATATAAACATATAAACATAGAGAGAGAGAGAGAGAGAGAGAGAGAGAGAGAGAGAGAGAGAGAGAGAGAGAGAGAGAGAGAGAGAGAGAGAGAGAGAGAGAGAGAGAGAGAGAGAGAGAGAGAGAGAGAGAGAGAGAGAGAGAGAGGGTGTGTGTGTGTGTAAAAACAATGCAACCATTTACTTTCTTTGTTTATTCCCCACAAAAACCAAGCCCTCAACACCCCTTCAAAATAAACCCTCTTCATAATGTCCCTTGGTTGGAACCTGACAATGGAACTCCTTCCATTACAGTTATAGTCTCAGACGCTCTTGCCACCTATGCCTTTTATCGTGAGTCAGCGTGCGTACCACTATCACTGTAAATCTGACTTCTGAAAATGTCACCGTTTGAGGCTGAAATCTGACCAGTAAGTGACCACGTCGTCGTCGTCCACGTTCCACATAACATGCAACTTCTATCGGTCTTCATCTCAAATATTTTACTTTATAGCAAGAACTGCACAGCTTCTAGTCTTACCATTCGCAGATCATCTTGTTCATAAAGAATTGCGGTCAAATTTATATCTGCCATCTTGAGGAGGATCTAATCAGCTGTTGTTTTTATCATAAATTGAAAATTGCCAGCTGTCTGAAAGTAACAATGTCGACTGCTTCAGTGTTTTTCAAGAGGTTAGAGTTCAAAGGTCGAAATCTCACCGAGATTTTGCACTCCACACGCCTGTATGGATCTATAAGAACACAAAGGATTTGTACACGTTTTCGGCTCCTTCGACATAAGTAAAAAATAAACAACAAAGATGGAGGGATGTTTTGCGGTGGAAAGAGAGCTTGAAAAATTATTAGATAAATACGATTCTGTGCATTCTAAAGGACAGCAGACATTGGAAGAGTTGACATCCATTTTCCAAACACATGGCAATGAATTTACTGAACGTACGTAGACTTTAGATTGAGAGTGGCACTGGGTTATCTCAATTTTATAAGATCTGAGACTGAAGCTAGATTCTAAATCCTTTGTTGTGACCAAATCATTGTTTGATTGTAAGAATAAAAGACTAATCTAAATCTATCTATAAAAGAGAATTGCTCTATTTATACTAGAGCTACTAGAATATAGACTAGATGTAGATCTACTAAAGAACACCACCTGAAAAACGTGACAAATATTATATAAATTAATCATTTAAATTCATTTGTTGTATCAAGAGCATTACCACATTACTGATAACTAGAATGAAAATGCGTAGATCTAGAATTTTGTGTCAACACTCACGTGCCTAAGAGGCAAAATAGGTCATCGCTTAGTTCGAGCAGCTGTGTAGGCTCTTCTATTCGAGTGAATCTCACATAGTTTCACAGTAGGTTGGGAAATACCCTCTTATGATGTCACAAGGTCAAAGGATGGGATTCCTACTCTTATCCGCTATACTCATTTGAAGAAATGTAATTCGCAATTCTCAGCAATCATGCATTGTGTTACCTGTCTGGTCACCTGTGTCGACTCTCGGTCACATTACTTTTGGACTTGCAAACTAGGTCGCACAAATGATGAAATAAGTTAATACTGGTATTTTAGAATCTAGGAACTTAATTTTAACATTTAAAATCATAATAATAATACACATTAATTAAGAACAAGTTAGATGCCTGCTCGATTGTGTCGGTCACTCGGTCACTTGCCACACTTTCTCACTCTTTTGTCTTCCAATATATTATATTATGGTATTGCAAAGACAAAGAACACTTGAAATTGTTACAAGACACTATAAACATCATTTATCTATTATTTAAATCTAGGTCTATGTTTAAATGCCAGAGTTGGTGACACACAATGTTTTCACCATCCTGGCACTCGGGTAGCCCATATCCCCGTCAAGGAGCGAACCTAGCATTCTCGGCAAACTTCGATAGTCTATTATGATGACTCATGTCCGAAAAATAACTAGTCACGTGTGCCTGTAAAGCGAAACCAGAGCTGCGCATGCTTAGAAGTCACATGACCCTACTATTTTGTTCAGCTTAAATAGCGTAAATAAGCTAGCATGACAGCAGTTTAAAGTAAAAGATTGGTGTAAACATTTTTTGTTGTTGTATCAATTAAAAGTACAAAAGTAGTCTTCTTCTTTTTTTTTCATACCAATGGTGTCGGGCACAAACTGGTCAAGTTCAAAATTTCCAATTTCAAGAAAAATAACTATTCATCTTAACAGAAACTAAAGCCACACTGTGTAACAATAGCAGAAGACATTGTCTGATAGAAATGCTTCAAAACTACATTTTATCAAACCGGCTAAGTTGAGCTTTCATTTTTCATATTGGAACAAAATAGCCACGCCAGTTTTCAACTGCATGCGTCAGTCAGAATACAAATGGTTGATTGCTTCAATGTCTCAAAACGGCCAAGTCAAAGAAGTTAATAGATTAATATCATGTAAAAAAAATAATTATACCATTGGAATAAACATCCCATCCATCTCATGTGTACAGAATGTTGTGGTGTAAACTCCTGTAAAATGAGTGTTTTTCGATTTGGCCGGTTTGTGCCCGATGCCATCAGTACATACTGCAACATTAAAAGAAAACTCCTCAGACTGTCAGTATTTTAGACTATGTACGCTAACTTATAATCATGTCATGTAATTTTGTTTCCTTCGTTTTGTCTAACAGTACCAGAAGATTCGATGGTTATGCAAAACACACTGGAAAAACTTAGTAATTCTGTCTCAGTGTTAAAATCTGGAGTAAACAGAGTCAGCACAATCCACAAAGATCTTCATGGCTCAGTGTCAAAGCTTGGAAAAGCAATTGATCGGGTATGTTTCTTTGATAATTTTTATTATAATTTATCTCCTACTTTGTCACTTTTTCAAAACTTCTACCATAAAGAATTTGAGAATCACATGTTCTCATCTCTTCGTTTTTTTTTAAATATGAAAAGTAGCTTGTTAAAACGAGACATGACATATCGGTGAAACTGTCCATTTGATGTAATTTTTTCAGGAGAAGCGAAAACATAATAGATCATCAAATAGGGCTACAAACACTATTTTTTTCTTTTTGAATTGCAATATAATAACTACTTTAGTCTTTAGAATAAAGTGAAGGGGAAAAAATAATCTGTTGTGGGCAAAATGAACTTATACAGCTGGAGTTGAAATTTTTGAAAGATCTAAACAAGTAAAGTCACTGCTTTGCTTTCGAGAATGAAACAACAAACTAAAATCTTCATCTAGATCATGTGCATTATAAGAGCTTTTCTATTGGTTCAAGGCCTGCAATATTTTTAAAGACATGAAAGAAGCATACATTTGGTCATTTAATGGACAAATCGCATCCCATATATCGGGTTTAGACAGTTTCTCAGTATAATGTAATGTAATAATATATATGCATTTATATGTAGAACTTGTTGATACTGTATATATTCTCTTTTTTGTTCCAGGGGAAGAGGGGAAGATGGGGATAATGCAGGTGGCGGTAAAAGAATGAGGATTACTTCACACTGATTTTATCTTAAGAAACATTTTCAAATTTAACTTGTAGTCATAAATACTATCCTTATACTTATATGGAACAATTAGATCTAACTTGACATCAAAACTCTTTTGTCATCAGTCTTTTAACCAGTAATCATTCGTGACAAATTCCAATTTTTGCTGTGTCCCATAATATAAGTGATAACAAATCATATCCATAGCTGAGGTTTGAGGAGATTATAAAGAACTAAAAATTTGAATGAATTTGTCCATGTTACAGGGCATGTGTATATACGAAATGACTGTAAGGGTTTTTTTTTCAGCAATGGAATTTATATGAAGTTGAATGATACAGTTTCTTTTTTTGCATCAGAGTCCTCTCTCTCTATCTGTTCCCAATGAAATAGACATCTGACGCACTCATTATTTTCTTTCATGATTTATTGTCTTTTTTATTCTTTTATCTGTTCATTTCATTTATTCTTCTTCAAAGAGATTTATGTAGGAGAAGCTATGTAGCACGGTCGTCACCACTTAGCACAGCATTACGGTAACTCTTCAATTATGAGACCGCATAATTTTTTGTTTGAAAGTCACTGGATAATGTCATGGGCGCTTCGCTTAGCATCACGTGGCCTTGGTATGATGAGAAGAGTGATGCCCAATTCAAGTGCTGAATTTGATGTTAGGAACAAAGTCTTTCACGCTACCAAGGGATACTGGTACAGTTCCAACTCAATTTTATGGCTGTTATGATGTCTTGCTGTCTAGACTTCACAACAAATAGGCAGATAACTCAAGCTAGACAACTCTCTGCAAGAGGATACAACAAGTTCACAATTCTCTGTAAGACAGCAGACAAAACCGATCATTCCCCCACTCTTATGACCTATGGCTAAGGGAAGTAGGGTATCATTTTCATATATATCTGCTTTGTCTTTTTATTGATTGTATGACCAGTTTGATGTAAATGAATAAACATGTACTTAACGGCAGCGACTGTATGATAATAAAGTCAAATCATGTAAAGACACTAAACGGCAGCGACTGTATCATAATAAAGTCAAATCATGTAAAGACTGCTATTTTTTCATTACCATGACAAATATCACTGTAGATAAAAGTGAGTACAGTGACATTCTCTTCACTGACTGTTTGCTCTCACATTCTTAATTACATATTCTTGCAACATGACACATCCATTTATAATTTTAAGAACTGCTTTTACTCTATTGCAGAATTTCATCTCTGATTTTAGTTCAGTCCTTACAGAAGGAGCTTTTGAAGGACAGCACAGGCCAAGATTGCTAAATGAGGTCGTTTATGAGCATTTTTTAAGGCAAGGAATGCTGGATATAGCAGAATGTCTTAATGAGGTAGGCATCTTCTTATCAGTTTTGCAAATCTCACAATCAAATTCATCCCTTAGAATACCAAAGAAGTCTGGCCTAATGTACATCTAGTAATTTATACATTCAAAAATAATAACAATTCATAGAAGGTACATGTTTTGGGCCAGTTTTCGATTCAATGAATTGGGGTGATAATTTAGTTTTTCCCGTACTCGTTTATTTTTTCCATCAACACAACATGTATGATATATAATCAATATAGACACCCTATGTTTGCAGTTATGCCTTAGGGGGGGGGGGGGGGGGGGGCACCTGGACTGGCGAGTTTTAGACCAAAAGGTTGATTTTCTGTTCTTTGCTTATTCGGGTGGAACGATCATTTATCTACAAGTTCATGGCACAAAAATCTTTTGTGGGCCGGGCCGTGGACAGGGAGTAGATGATCCCACCCTCTACGAGTCTCCTGCTGCCTTGCAAGCAGGTTTTGGCTGACCAAAGGCTAAGGGAGTTAACCCTGACAGAAAATAACCTGCTGCCTTGCAGGCTGGTGTTTTAACCTTGACAGAAAATAACAAGGCCTGGTATGGGGCCTCAAGGTGGCAGCCCCACCATCTACCTAGGATACAGTGGGCTATTTCCCTGCTTATCCAAAACCAAACAGATTCAGAGAAATAAATATAATATAACCGGCTTGATCTTTCGAAGGCGAACTTGGAAACGAATACGGACTGTGATTTTTGGAACATGGAATGTTAGTGCAATAAATGGAAAAGAGTTAGAATTAGTTGAAGAAATGGAAAAATTCAAAGTAGATATTTTGGCCATTACAGAAACAAAGAAAAAAAGGACAAGGAATAGAAAATGTAGGAATGAATCATATTTTAAGCTTCTCAGGAGTAGATTTCAAAGATAGAGCTAGAGCAGGAGTAGGCCTCTTAATGCATAAAAGGCATGAAAAACTACTACAAAGTTGAAATTTATAAGCGCACGGCTATTAGAGGTAAATATTAAACCAAAAGGACAAGATATTAAATTATTAATAGCTTATGGACCAAACAAAGACGCAACTAAAAAGAGAAAAAGACATCTTCAAAAACGATTTACAAATAGCTGCAGAGAAACCCAAACAGGAACTAACGCTTTTAGGAGATTTAAACGCTAGAGTAGGCAACAATGTAGAAATATCAGGAGGAGTAATAGGTAAAAAAAAGGAGAGACAACAACTTCTTCAAATAGAGAGACCCCGACTAATAGATTTTTGCCTAAAGAATAACATGAAAATAGCCAATACCTTTTTTCCTCATAAAGATATACACAAATATACAAGAGTATATGAAGACAGGTGTGAAAAATCAATTATAGACTACATAATAGCACTTGAGACTTCGATAACTTGGAAAACATCAGCTAGTGCTAACTGGCATTTTTTTAAAATTTCAAATAAGTTGTTTACTCTCTTCCTTATTGCATCGATAAATTTGTAATTTATATACATTTCGCACCTTCAGTGTAAATTTTTGCCTTGATTGATACTTCCTTTCATTCATTCTCTATCAATTATTCTTTCTAGACCCAGTGAGATATAGATCTAGTTTTGTATTTATCCTATTTTTTGGTTCTTGTTTCCAATACTCACACGTCTCTCTCTCCATTTCTTTCTTCCCTGCCTTTTTTTTTCTTTCTTTTTCTCTCTCTCTCTCTATTTCTCTCCTTCTCTCTATCTCCTTCTCACCTTTTATTACTCGCTCATTCGTCACATCCCCCTCTGCTACGTTTCTTATCATCACTGTCTTTTTATTTATTTATTTCTCCTTTCTGTTTTTCTTCTGACATCACATTGTGTGATGCCTGAGGTAGTGCTTAGATCTAGATTCTAGATATTTCTCGTTTGTTGTCTGATGAAGGGTTATACCCGAAACGTCACGTGTTTGTTCTGTCTTTATTAGTGGAGTTGTCACTTACTGTCATATTTCGCCTTACATAATAGTTAGCAGCTCCCTTTTTTACAGTACATTGGATGCAAGAGTAAACAGAGGAGCAGAAATATTTAGTGATCATCACTTAGTGATTGCCGAAATGAGATTACTGACTGAAGAAAACAAACAGAAAAGGAAAGAGAAGAAAGCTACTATATTCAAAATAGAGGAACTAAATAAACTAGTAGTAAAGCAGGTATACCAATTTAGGATAAAAAGATTTATCAATGAAAGACAGATGAATCTGAATGATAGCGCAATAGAAGAAAAGTGTCAGATGTATAAAGAAACACTCCTTAGTTGTACTGAAGAGGTCTATGGTAGGAAGCAAATTAAAGGAGATAGGAAAAGAACAGCATGGTGGAATGAGAACGTCAAGACTAAGATCAAAGAAAAGAAGGATGCCTGCAAGAAACACTTGCAAACAAAGAGACCAGAGGATAAGATAGATTACGTGAATAAAAGAACTATCGCCATAGAGGAAGTTAGGAAAGCAAAACAGGAACAATGTGAAGAGTTTGGACAAAGACTTCAAGAAGGCTATCAAGGAAATCAAAACTGTTCTGGGGGCAATGAAGAGCATGAGAAAGACCAAAGCATGCCCAATACGACAGATTAAGAATGCCAAAGGAGACATAATGAAAGAAGACAGCAAAATCATGGTAACATGGAGAAAGCATTTTCACCAATTGCACAATACCTCCTGAACGTATGAAACAAGGAGTAAAGATCAATTAGTAAGAGTAACAAGTAATCCAGAGGAGACAGCTGAAGATGTAGATATATCAATGGAAGAAATCCAAACAGCTATAAGAAAAGTGAAATTAGGAAAAGCCCCAGGAACAGATCAAGTTTATCCAGAAATGATTAAAAACCAAGGAGAGAGGCAGACAAACTACTACATGCAATATGCCAACAAGCATGGGAGTCCAAACAGGTGCCAGATGACTGGAAAAATGGAACGGTAGTACCAATACATAAGTAAGGATCAACTATGGAATGCTCAAACTATAGAAGGATATCACTACTTAGTGTTCCAGGAAAAGTATATGCCAGGATACTGGAAATGAGACAAGGAAAAAAGTAGAGGATCAGATTGAATAGCATCAAAGTGGGTTTAGAGCAGGAAGAAGTGTGTAAGACCACATATTTACAATTAGACAAATAATAGAAAAATTCCTTGAGAGAAACATTGACTTGCACCTGTGTTTTGTTGACTTAGAAAAGGCATTTGACACTGTGAGGAGGGACAAACTATGGCATTCCTTAAAAGAACACAATGTAGAGCAAAAATTAATAGAAGCCATTAAAAGTTTTTACAATAAACCAACATGTTCAGTGAGAGTAGCTGGAAACATGTCCGCAGAATTTGATGTAGATATAGGAGTAAGACAGGGTTGTGTCTTAAGTCCCTTTTTTTTATCACATTTATGGATTCAGTCACAAAGGCATCCTCAAAAATGAAGAAAATGAATGTAGGAATGTGGAAGCTCAAACCAGTAAATGTATCAATGCTTTCATTTTCCGATGATATAGTTCTGTTTGGAAAATCAGAAAGTGACCTTCAGTCAAATATCATCATTATAAACAATGAACTAAATAAAAGAGGAATGAGAGTAAATGCAAAGAAAACCAAAACAATGTTAATAACTAGGGAAGCTAAAACACAAAAGCTTAAATTGTGCAAGGAGAATTTAGAACCAGTCCAAAGCTACAATTACCTAGGAGTAATGATTAACTCAGAGGGAAAACCAAGGGATCTTTACATGCACAGAGTGTTGTCATATGCACACAGGACCGCCTTTTTATTGTCAAAACTAGATGTCGATCCGCCTATGTGGACCAGAGGGATGGGTTTTACCTGAAAGGCTGATAAATTTTCCACCAGTCGGGGAACAAACCCACAGTTACATCTGGACCACCGTGTCCCCTCAGTTTTTTTTACAATATCTAATTCTTTGTTTACAGGATGCACAGTTAAATCTTTCTGTTGAAAAGAAAGAGCCATTCCTGGAACTGCACAGTATACTTGAAGCCTTACGACATCACAATTTGAATCCTGCCATAGAGTAAGACATTATACAACTTAAAGTTTTTCCTTCTTTTAACACAATTAGAAAAAAGAAAATGGAGTTTAAAAATACATTTCACTTTATGAAATGTATTAATGAAAACTTAGTGCAAGAACCATTTTGTCTCATAATTAAAGTTAGATATATTTTTTTCCATACTCATTTTCACAATAAGAAATCTTTGTTTTTTTTGTTGTTTGTTGGTTTGAAGCTTTTCTCATTTTTTCCCTTCTATTTTTTTCAAATATAACATGTTTGACTTTCTCTTTCATAAATTTCAGATGGGCAGTCAGAAATCAAGATCATTTAAACAGACGAAAATCACCTCTAGAATTCAAACTTCACCGCCTTCGATTCATTGAGCTCATAAAATCTGGTTGTTCTAAACCGAGAGAAATTTTAGAATATGCTCGTAATCTTGCACCGTTTGCCAACATGCATACTAAAGGTACGTTAAATGAGTATCTCATACAAATCAGTGGCGCCAATCATGAAATAAATTATCAAATTGATACCATTGTCGTTGATTTTCGTTTAACTCTTGTCCTGCGGGAGTGGTATTTTTACAACATGCTGTGCCGATCATGCAACATACGTTCTGTGCGAGGGTGGTATCTAGACAATTGTCCAGCCATGCCAATTGGCCGCGGCTTGCCTCTAGGGGTGGTATTTTTACATCCATGAGGTGTGTTAGAATTAGCCTCCTTTTGACCAGTACCTACACATGAATTTTCAAGATGTTAGCACAATTTAATCCCTTGTTACCAATCTATGTTAATCGACCAATGATATTTCAGCAAATACTGCTTGGCTCCACCCTACAAATCGGAGAGAAAATTGTAAATAAACGAACTACTTTGAATTGTCTGGCATCAAAATTGTCTCACTTTT
The DNA here is from genome assembly GCA_037039925.1 of Doris montereyensis. Taxonomy (NCBI): domain Eukaryota; kingdom Metazoa; phylum Mollusca; class Gastropoda; order Nudibranchia; family Dorididae; genus Doris; species Doris montereyensis. The sequence goes on from JAXRKP010000001.1 coordinate 521,936, forward strand.
GCACAGAAAATGTCAATCAAGATGTGTTTTGTATGTGAACTCTTTATTCCAGCCATCATTTTCATTTAAAATGTTTCAGGAGGTAGAAAATAATGTGGGTATCTTGTAAACCAGTCACAAAATTATTCCTTTTAATGTAACTGTTTTTATAGGCCTTTGCTAACGTTCCTCAATGGCGCTATGTCCTGCAAGGGAGAGTCGCTCGATGTCTTATGATCTCCAGAGAAGGCAGATTTGCACTCTCCGATTACTGCATAATATTTTGTTTCATTCATGAGTTATTAGCATTGATTGAAATTGATGTGTGGGAGCCTATTAACTACACGAAGGTAGTAATTCTATTTTCATTCAACTGATAGGGCCGGCACTCCCATACACAAGCGAGGTTTCACCGACGGTTACTTGGAGGCACCGTCGTACAGTGACTAAGTAGGTCACCATGGGTAGGCCGGCAATCGCACAGAATAGGCATTAAGATGATTTTATTTTTTTTAATGTTATGTTTCAATTTATATGAAGCAATCAGTGAAGTTAACAATTTGAGGCATGTTAATCTTATGAATTACATGAAACACTGGTCACTTAGCTGATTTTTCCTGCAAACATCTGTCTTCCTTGTGATGTGCACAATTAATTGTTCACCCTCTCAAATTTACCTCTCATATAAGCAAGAAAAAGTGAAATTTAGGCATGGAATCACGTAAATGTTAGGTAATGTCCTACCCAGTCTTTACTCATTTTACCTCTGGTAAGACCACTGTTAAACTTTCTATAACCAAGTTAAATGTACATGGTATGATAATATTAAAAGACAGCACCATCTTTCTTCTGTTCCACTTCTCCTTGTCCTCCTCCCTCACCCTCACTCTCACTCTCTCTCTCTCTCTCTCTCTCTCTCTCTCTCTCTCTCTCTCTCTCTCTCTCTCTCTCTCTCTCTCTCTCTCTCTCTCTCTCTCTCTCTCTCTCTCTCTCTCTCTCTCTCTCTCTCTCTCTCTCTCTCTCTCTCTCTCTCTCTCTCTCTCTGACTCACTCACTCTCTCTCTCTCTCTCTCTCTCTCTCTCTCTCTCTCTCTCTCTCTCACACACACACACACACATACACACCCACACAGGTCCACACATACACACTCCTGTGAAGAACAAGCACGCTGGCTTGCTTTAATATGAGCCTGAGTACTCATATTATGATCAAGTCAGGTTGTCTGGTTTCTTTCAACTTTTCTGAGAATCATGAATTCACTTCTTTCAAAATCATTGGTGACAACGTACTGCCCAGAAAAAAGTGTTATAAGCTTGAGCTTATCTGGCCTCAATGTGCTACTCTGACCCACAATTCCGCGTAAACTCTCTAAATGAGTGAATCGATAGCTAATTACCTTGAGCATGTAATGCTCACTGGACCCAAACCTCTTTTTCCAGTGGATATTTCGTATAACTTTGTCTCTTAGGCAACTTTCCGGCTTTAAAGCATCCATGATATTACATCAGTATTTGAACACTTGAGTTCTCAAGTAAAATACTTAGTGCATGTTTTATTGCCATGATTTTCTTAACTGTCATCATGTCAATGTGATTCACATGAAAATGTGCTTATACGTTTTTGCCTGATTGCATGATTTTTGTACATAATCCACCAGTATTTCTGATTTTTGTCCCCTATTCTGTTTTGATTAATTTTCTCCCCTTCCATCCTTAGATATGCAACAGTTGATGGGATCCTTGCTCTATCTTCATAAAAGGTGTGGAGAATTCCTCTTACAGTTTTCTCTTTGATGAATCAAGTTGGGAAGAGATCTGTGATATTTTCATGCGAGATGCTTGTGGTTTATTGGGTCTTTCTGTTGAAAGCCCACTCAGTGTTGGGTAAGGACCTTACAGTTTGAGAATTTAAGGTTTTTTCATGCTTAATATTTGACTTTGGATCGTGAAATCATTGTTGAATTCCCAGGCTTCCTCACTGAAACTTAAGCTGTAGTAACATGCGATAGTTGATAGACTTTCTTTCTTTCTTCTTTCTTTATCAGTTCCCATTCTACCTTTCGGTGTATGGGTTCAGATGCCCAAGATGATCTTTCTCCAGGATGCCATGTCCTGACATTTTCTGTTTCCTTCCAAAAAAGTTAAATTTCTATGCTTCAATGCCTCTTTTATATCTTCTTCCCACTTTCTCCGAGGTCTGCCTTTTGGTCTTTTACCTTGGGCTTTAGCATTGTATACTGATTTAGCTATTCTGTTGTCATTCATTCTGTTTACATACCCAAACCATCTCAATTGATTTGTTTCTATCTTAGTTTTTATGCCATCTGCTTTGGTTTGATCTCTTATTGTTGTGTTTCTGGTTTTGTCTCTTTTAGATTTCCTACTACTCTTCTTAGATATTTCATTTCAGCTGCCTGTACTCTACTCTCTAAGGTCCAGGTTTCGCTGCCATAGAGGAGAGTAGGACAATAAACTGTATTGTATACTGCCGTTTTGGTTTTTGTTGATAATTCTTGCTTACCTACAAATGCCTTTCCTAGATGGTTATATATTGCACTTGCCTTTTTGATTCTCTGGCTGATTTCTTCTCTTAGTTTTCCTTCAGAGTTAATCATTACTCCTAGGTAATTGTAGCTTTGAACTTGTTCTAAATTCTCCCTGCCCAATTTAATAGTTTGTGTTTTAGCTTCCCTAGTTATTAGCATTGTTTTGGTTTTCTTTGCATTTACTCTCATTCGTCCCTTTTATTTAGTTCATTGTTTATAATGTTGATATTTGACTGAAGGTCATTTTCTGATTTTCCAAACAGAATTAAATCATCAGAAAATGAAAGCATTGATACATTTACTGGTTTGAGCTTCCACATACCTACATTCATTTTCTTCATTTTTGAGGAGGCCTTTGCGACTGAATCCATAAATGTGATAAAGAAAAGAGGACTTAGGATACAACCCTGTCTTACTCCTATATCTACATCAAATTCTGCGGATATGTTTCCAGTTACTCTCACTGCACATGTTGGTTTAGTGTAAAAACTTAAATTTTTGTTCTACATTGTGTTCTTTTAAGGAATGCCATAGTTAGTCCCTTCTCACAGTGTCAAATGCCTTTTCTAAGTCAATAAAACACAGGTGCAAGTCAATGTTTCTCTCAAGGAATTTTTCTATTACTTGTCTAATTGTAAATATGTGATCTTGCACACTTATGCCTGGTCTAAAGCCACTCTGATGCTCTTCAATCTGATCCTCTACTCTTTTTCTTAGTCTCATTTCCAGTATCCTGGCATACACTTTTCCTGGAACGCTAAGTAGTGATATCTTTCTATAGTTTGAGCATTTCATAGTTGATCCTTTCTTATGTATTGGCACTACCATTCCCTTTTTCCAGTCGTCTGGCACCTGTTTGGACTTCCATGCTTGTTGGCATATTGCATGTAGTAGTTTGTCTGCCTCTCTCTTTAAGATTCTCTGCAGCTATTTGTAAATCTTTTTTATCTCCTTTTTTAGTTGCGTCTTCGTTTGGTCCATAAGCTATTAATAATTTAATTTCTCTTCCTTTCGGTTTAATATTTACCTCTAATAGCCGTGCGCTTATAAATTTCCAACTTTGTAGTAGCTTTTCATGCCTTTTATGCACTAGGAGGCCTACTCCTGCTCTAGCTCTATCTTTGACATCTACTCCTGAGAAGATTAAAATATGATTCGGTCTTACATTTTCTATTCCTTGTCCTATTTTCTTTGTTTCTGTAATGGCCAAAATATCTACTTTGAATTTTTTCATTTCTTCCATTAATTCTAACTCTTTTCCATTTATTGCCCTAACATTCCATGTTCCAAAAATCACAGTCCGTATTCGTTTCCAAATTCGTTTTCGAAAGATCAAGCCAGTTAATTATATTTATTTCTCTGAATCTGGTTTTGGATAAGCAGGATTAGCCCACTGTACTGATAGACTTTCAAATTTAGATTATTGAGCATGCCTGCTAACTTTCTGAAAATTTCAATGTTGTCACAGATATTCAACCTCATCCTGCAATTGTTAAAATTATGTAGCAAACTTAAGAATGACCATAACTTTCCAGAAAACTTAAGGAATGACCATGATTTTCAGCTTTTTTATCGTCTGTCATTTTTTCAAATATTTGATCGTCTGTCATTTTTTCAAATATTTTATCACAATCTACAGGATTAATGCTGGATGTAAAGCTCTCCCTCCGTTGCTTTCAATTCTAATAGCCAAGTGATGCAATCAAAGCAAGTGGCTGGTGTGTGGACTAGCAAAGAAGAGTTACCAGTAAGTTTTGCTTTATGAAATAGGGTGATAAACTTTGAAACAGGAATTATTTCAGGTGACATGTTTTCTCTTGTATTTTTCTCATGGGAAATTTTTCTTTTTTCATTGCATTTTACATGCAATGCATAGCCTAGAAAAATGTACATTAGCACATGCTCATATAAATATGCTGGCCTATTATTTTTAAAATACATATAAATGTAAAAGAGTGTTACATGTAATATATCGTTACAATAATAGGCTACGCCCTCACACTTATAGGGCGATATAATGTAATAACAATAATAACATTGCATGCTTGTCTGTGAGCAGGCCTAGCACTGCACAGCAGAGCTCTTCGCTATAACCCGCCAGGCAAGCTGTCAGTCTTTCCCATCCTACAATTAGGCAGATCATGTAGGCAAAGGCTACATATTACAATACCGATCGTTTTTACACGCTCTACCACGCCCACATTCCTAGGCCTGAGTCCTTTCCTTTCACTCTTAGTTCTTACTCAGAAAAAAAAAATAACAAATGAACAAAACAGAACCCATTGTCACATCTTTCTCATGGTTTGATAAACCTCATGGTTTGATAAGAAATATAATTGCATAATCACAACATAAGAAGAATTCTGCCTCAGATTTGGTTATACTTCACTGGACTCGGTTAACATCAACGCCACTTGTGATCAACTATGTCTCACGGTCCTATTGTATTGATCTTAAGCTAGTTTCACTGCATATACTAAGGATATCACAGCATAATCTATCTTGTGTTCATAAAATTAGAACAATGACTAAAGATGAATTGTAGTAGTAGTAGTAGTTGAAAATTGTGCAAGTGACTTCTTATTCTGTTATATTTGGGAACAATGTATTGCAATGAGATGTGGCTGAGTCGTCAGGCTGCCAGACTTGAGATCATGATGTCCCGGTTTGAATCCTAACAAAGCTAGTTCTGACGTATTCCTTGGGAAAGACTTTTTACACGCGTTTGCCCCACTCGACTGATGTGCAAATGGGTACGGGCACTAGCTTGAGGTAAAAACTTGCGTCAAACTAGCACCTTGTCCAGAAGGTGATTATTATCACCTATTCCATTTCATGCTAAAGAAACTGGCATACGCTCAGGCTCTATGGACCATAATGGACTTGAAGGAACTTTACTAGCTTGGGAGTAAAATCCTACTTCAGTGTAGTGTCCTGTCCAGGAGGTAATTATCATCACCTGTTTCGCTTCACGCCATAGAAACCAGGATACTCTCCAAAAGAACTTTCCTTTTGCTTTATTGCACTGAAACTAGTCATTTTCATCACCAGACATGGCCTGTTTTGTATGCTACTTGGTTGATGTCAATGTATTATATTTAAATCTTTCTATTACACACTTTGAAGAAAGATTGCTGATATCTTTGTTACAATTGGTAGCTCTCTGATGAATATAACTTGTAGCTATGAGTGGATGGTTTTACCATGGACATGTAAAATTAGTAGGGTTGTTTCACCTTTGGTAGGATTTTTAGTGGTTTGATTTTCCTGGATACCCTGTCCTGTGCTATCAAATTAAGTTGATTGACATGATCAAAAACATGGAGAAGGACCAAAATGACAAAATCCCTAGATTAGTTAAGACAGAATGGCCCCTGAAAGTGTGATCCTGACTTTCGATATCTGGATTTCCAATGCACCTGTATAACATAAGACACCGCCTTACAAGTGAAACCACTTACATGGCCTCAGATTCAGGCTTAAATCTAGTTAACGGGATAGCCTGTTTAAGCCAAGATCAGCCAAAATAATGATAGTTGAAAAAATAATCAAACAGGGTTTTTTTAAGTTATTTTACTTTACAAATAGAAATGGTTTTTTTTTTAATTATTTTTTCTAACTTGTCATTTTCTTTTGTATGGAGACATGGTCACTTATACAATTCATGATTTGTTTTCACTTGAAAGGTTGAGATTGATTTGGGCCAGGACTATCAGTTCCACTCCATTTTCGCATGTCCTATTTTGAAACAACAAAGCACTGAACAGAACCCTCCAATGAAACTCATTTGTGGCCATGTCATATCTAAGGATGCATTGCACAAGCTTGTCGTGGGAAACAGCAACAGGCAAGTGTTCATGTAATTTAAATTTTAGAAAATGATTCTTGCTAATATGACCTTTAGCCATGGAAGCTCTTCCTTTTCCGTTCTTCATTATAGTAAAGAAATTCAAAACATTTTTTAAATCGTGTTCTGTCTTAAACACCATCAAATGCTAAGTGGGTTTTTTTTAAATTAAACATTATGCATTTTGCTGACGTATTTCAGTAACTTTAGTATAGTATGATAACATTTGACTTTGATTCATGTATAAGTTTTCTTTTTTCTTATGGCAATACAGTGGAGCTCATCTACAATGGCCCTGGTAGCAATAGGAGCTTGTTTACAGCCATACTTTTTAGAATCCCCGATTTCTGCTCTAGTTAAACTATAGAAAAGAGACCTCATTATAATAGGACTCTACGACACCTGACACAGCTACAGCGGGACTTTCGTCGTGCACCCGTACTGCTGTAATTCTAAGAAAAGGCATCCCCACTTTTAATAAGATGCCAAACAAACATGTGCAGGCTAACTTCAGGCCTTGAGGAAGTGCTATGTGTGTACAACAATGCAAAAGGATTGTGCATGTAACTTTTGTAGTGGACAGGCAAGGTCAGTGGGCCCAGTTGGGTGGGGCCTAAAGCGTGCGAGAAACATACATCTATTTGAATGTCTCTGTAGGGAGATGAAGAGGGTAGAAACAGGGGACAAGGGAGTGACAATGGATTTTTGCACTCAATGACCAACAAATGGTCTAGGAGTTACAATTGTCTGCGCATGTCTTATTTCCTGGTGTCTGCCAGTGTCTACTTTCTTTTCATTGCAATGTCATACATACATTCATTGCTTTCACTTGAACATATAGACAGCCACACATAGGCATACGTCCATCATAAACTTGAACTGAAATGACACTCATAGGCCTAGACCTGTCATATATTCAAGCATGAGAAAGGCTTTAAAGAAAGAAGTACTTATTGTTTGAGACAGAATCTAGAAATAGAATAATCAATGTTGAGAAAAAAATTAGGAAGGAAGACATTTGTAGAGAACGCTTTCGATAAACTAGACTAAAAAAATGTTTCACTGTTTGACGATTCTAGCGAGACAGTATATGAGTGTAGTGATGATCAAGATCCAGAATATCTTCCTAGATCTAGAGATAATCATGAAAGCTCTGATTTTGAAAATGAATCTATCACAAGGGGTAATGGCAAAGGTAAATCTAGAGCTAGAGTCAATGTAAACAAAGGGAAAGGGAAACGTCTTCCTATCTCTCCCTAGCTCTACTAGCACAAGTTCTGAAACTGGATCTAGGTCTAATAAGACATTAGATCTGCCTCACACAGCTGACAGTGATTTTGATGATGATTATTCAGATCAAAGTGATAGCAAACCTGGATTTGATGTTGCCGTGAACGAATTGAAAACTGGACTAACGTTTTTAATGTTTAAAAGGTTAGCAAGTGCTCTTAACTTGTTAACAAACCATTCAAACACACAATCAAATCAAAAACAAAAAGACCCCAAGAAAAGTGTTGGGTTTTTATTTTTTTGTCAGATTTTATTTAAAATTTCAAACCAACCAGGATTTTTAAAATTTTCGAAAACTTCAAAACTATATCATATTCAATAAATCATTAAAGATAAAGTTCTTCATATTTATATAGTTTTAACTTCAATTGTCCTGCAACATTGTTTCTTGTTATATGTGTGAAAAGGGCATGGAAATATGATAATTCTAAAACTTTTTGTGATTTTTTTTTTGCAAAATAGCCTTGGGGGAGGGGGGTGTCGTACTGAGAAGGCAGTTTTACCACAAATGGGCCAATTCTCTTTTATAGCTCTACTGGATGGAGCAGGTCATTCCCTTGACATTCATACCATAACAAAAGCTCAGTATCGATTCTTTCATTTTATACAAAAAAAATTTCTATATTTAGCCTAAGCTTCAACACATTGGCTATACCACAAAAGCCAGAAATGTTGTCTAAAGTATAACAAGTTGGTAATCATTTTAATTACCACAAATACTCTATCCGAAAATATTTACTTTTGATGAATTATTGTCAATATTAGCTAAGATCGGCCGAATGTTACGAAAAATATTCTGCGCACCTGTTATAAGAAAAATGCCATCTCGACATGAGTATAAAGGATCTGGAGCAATTCAAATAGGGATGACATGAAGTATTTGATAGCCTCTCACGATTGTATGATGTTTCAAAGTATTATATTGTTCTTTTATAGGTTTATATGCGAAAAAACATTAAAATTGTTAAAAATGCGATTTTTCTCAAAATGTTGTATCCTAAATCCTCTTTTGTTTAACACATTTATGGATTCAGTCGCAAAGGCATCCTCAAAAATGAATTTACATTTTTTTTTCTATTTATAGCCTAAGCTTCAACACATCGGCTATACCATAAAAGCCGGAAATTTTGTCTAAAGTATAAAAAGTTGGTACTCATTTTAATTACCACAAAGTACTCTATCGGAAATATTTACTTTTGATGAACTATTGTCAATATTAGCTAAGATCGGCCGAATACTACGGAAAACATTCCGCGCACCTGTTATAAGAAAAATGTCATCTCGACATGAGTATAAGGGATCTGGAGCAATTGAAATAGGGTCAACATGAAGTATTTGATAGCCTCTCACGATTGTATGATGTTTCAAAGTATTATATTGTTCTTTTATAGGTTTATATGCGAAAAAAACATTAAAATTGTTGAAAATGCGATTTCCTTAAAATGTTACTTTTTGACAGTGAATCACTGTGATGTGCAAGCTACTTTTTTAATTTATTGTCTGATTGCCCGCAAATTTGGTATATAACATCTATAAAAAAAAGAAAATTTTCGATATCTCTTCAAATTTTTGCAAAAGAAATTTTTTTCGTTAAATAAATTTGCAAAAAAATGGAAAATTTGCTATGCATTTTCAAAAAATTGATATTATGAAAAACGTTTCATTTATCAAAAAACTAGTGGTTGTGGCTAGATATTGAACCAAATAACGTGTGCGCACAAAGTCATAGCCAAATTTGTTTATAACTGAAAAGCCTGAATGAAGTTGTGATTTTCGCAATGAAAATCCAAGATGGTGGCATTCCCGTGGCAACCATATGATAAAAAAAAATTAATATCTCTTTCAGCTAATTTAGACATGCCAAGTACAATAGTAGTAGTTAAAATTGTCTACATCAAATAATTTTTAAAAACATGCTCAGAACCACCCTTCCCCTTAAACTCCAGGTCAAGTAAAATTTTCTTTAGCCCAGTCTCAAGGGAATTAAAGGTTTATATTTTCATTTGCTGGAAGCAATTCATGAAATATTGCAAAATTGTAGTTATAACTTTAACAAGGGATAGTTGTTTTATTAATGAAAATATTTTTTTTAATTCACAGATTCAAATGCCCTTACTGCCCAGTTGAAATGTCAACAACAGACACACGGCAAATATACTTTTGACAGCCATACAAATTGATCATGATGCGTCATTTGATTATTAGGGCGATTTGTAAATATTTTTCATCTCATTTATTTGTTTTGCAATGCTGCCAACTGATTATGGCTGCAAATGCTGCTTTTTTTTTTTTCACAGGGACGACACTTTAATTTGTTGTAACTGAAATGTGATTATTACAGTTACTACTGGTGACTTCAGATTTTAGACTTAAAATTCAATATTTGGCATATTGATATCTGCATGTACAATATTCATTTTGGAAGTTTTTTAAGTCACTGGATTGGGATTGTATTTTTTGAATTTTTTAATCATTGTGAAATGTGCTCTTTTTTTTAAACAAAAAGAACTGTCTGGTCTTATCAACAGTTGTATCATCACAGTGTTATATGTCACTGAACATGTGGTGTATGAAGCAAAGCGAATTTGTCTTTTCTTTTTGTTTCAACTTTGGATCATGGATTATTTGGTATACATAATGAAGCCATGGAATATGTATCGAAGGTTAAGCACATTTTTTTTTTAATTACACAGAGACAACTGTGAGTGAATCACATATTCTGTAAATTCCATAAGTTATCAATAGAAGAAAGTACCTCATAATATTATAATATCATGGATATTGCATGTAAATGTAACTCGTGTTTTGGTATTATGAAAATATATTGATGAATGAAATAATAGAAATTGTATATGTTTTTAAAATATAGAAGACAAATGGTGGACAGGGAGAGAGGAAATATGATATTGTGCTTAAGCATGAAACAGTCTGTTACATATCAGCCGATGGACAAGGACTGCAAGATTCAGAGAATGAGTAAAATTTGAAATAAATTCAAGAATTATATACCAAGAAATTGTTAGTTTCACTCGCAGATTTCCAGAAGAAAAACTCTGTGAGAAAACAAAGTTACTTCCTCAAAGTACTGAACATTGTTCTCATCTTTTAAATGCTCACTCACATATTAGTGTCTTATTTCAAGTGAATTTTTCAAATTTCAAGAAAGAAGGAAATAGAAAGTTGACTTCATACTATACTTTATACTACACTTACTTTTGTCAAAAGTTGAGAGTTTTATTAATTAATTTATTTATTTGTTACTTCTTTTTTTTTTTAAGTCAATCTCATTACTTATTATCATATATAAATAAATGTCTGATAAGTTAATGTATACTCAATTACTTATCATTTACTCATTTTTATGGCCAGTTGGTACTTTATATGAATAGAACCCAGGCTACAGTTTTCTTTTTATGAAGAGTGACTAAATAAACTGGTAAACATCCTGGGTTTAGTGTTTCTGATTAAAAGTTACATGAATTAAAACCATTTTATTTTTACTGAGTAGGATGATTAGTGAGTGAAAGATCGTAAAATACATGTTCTCATAAATGAAACATGAAGCTTAACTGAAAGGCCTATGGCTTCATTCTTCATGCTAGAATAATTTTTGTTCTCTTTTTCATATTTTATAAAGGAAATATATTGGAATGATTTATGAATTAGGAAGAATTATACATGGGTTTAATGAACTGTTTTGTAATGTTTTGAATTTGATATTTTGGTATTTAGTTAGATTGGGTTTTTGTTTTGTTTTTCTGTTGTTTGGGGAGATTACTATTTTAGATTTTCTTATTTTTTATATCAGGAATATTTATTTTTAATTCATTGTCAGAATGTTCATGTGAGCCCCACTCACTCTTCACTGTCCATATGTTAGCCGGCCTCTTTAGGTGTCACATTTGCCTCTCACCCCTCACACTTCCTTATTTTTTCTTACCTACTACTACTAGCATATTGTATAAGTGAACATATCTATGAAAGCATACAAAATGATTTAAGAAAAGATGTCAATTTACTGTTTAGTTAAAAACTGTAAACTATAATTAAATGAATATTTTGTATTTCTAAGTTAAAGAAAAAGCATGCGAGAGAGAGAAAAGGGCTGTGTTTGTGATAAATGTATTAGGGTTTATCTCTGAGCTTTGTTTGTGATAGTGAACTTAGGTATATTTATCTCTCTTGGCTTGTTTCTCGAACATCAGTTTGTCTTTGATACTTTGAAGACAATCGTCAGCAGATATTAAATAATAAATGGTTTATTGAATGTTTGGGTAAATGTTGTATAAGCATATGAAATATGTGTATAAACTGCTCAATGTTAAGACATATCACCACACATATGAAGGTGATTTTCAAAAGAGTTTATGAACGTCCTTTGATACACTTAAAGAGCTACAATGGATGGTTCAACTCTCCTGTTTAGATGGCTTGTTCAAGTTCCATGTTTATTGTCTAGTAATAACAAAAATGAAAGTTAATAACAGTAGACTCAAAGACTTATTCTTCTCCAGCAATTTGTAGGTAAAGACGTGATATTCAGGATTTCGGCCAGGCTTGTTACAAGATACAAAAAGTCAATGAACATTACTGGGTATCTAAACTACACACAGGATTTCCATGTAGTCCTACAATCAGTGTATCTTCATACAAGGATGTTTTTAGTAAGTGCTGAGTGCTTGCACAGCTGACATATCCATTACTATTTAGACGACTGCAAAAGTGTTTGGCAAATCCTTGTAAAATGAATTGTCCTCTCGACATATACCTTATTTGAAAAAAGAAAGGTGAATAATTGGTATTTTTCTCATGGGGCACATTAAGTAACCCTTTAATTACATCTGCTTTAAATGCTTTTTAAAAGTGAAAACATTAAAAAATAAAAATAAATAACACTTAGGTAAAGGCTAGTTTAGTCAAGTCATCTCTTCCTTCCACTCACCTCTTTTCAATTGCAAGGTTTTGGGATAATTAAATGCATTTGGAATATCATGTTGTATTATGTCTCATTTACCAAAAGTCAAAAGATGTTACATCTATTCGTATGAGTCCTTTCAAAGATTCTTAAGTAGGAGGATGAATTATTACATGACATACTAAATAAATGTCTTTTCTATGAAGAAAATAGTCCAAGTTTATGCTGCTTTTTTTTCTGGAGTATGCAAACCTGTTTAGGGAATGAAGGGGAGGAGAATACATATATATTACCAAGAAAGAAGCAAGTTAAAAAGAAACAGTCAGAATCATGTCACTACTTCCTATTCAACTTTATCTTTTTATTGGTCTGTTTTACCCATTTGTCTGAGAACCAGAGCTTTGGAATGCAATCTCCCAATGTCCACCTTATCAAATTCTAATGGGGTTTGAAAATCATCTTCACCATAGTACATGGCACATGCATTTCTTTTAACCTACCAATAATGATCCGCTCGCTTCTTTTTGTTTTTTATTGTATTTTTGGTTTTTGTGACAAATCCAATGTTATGGATTTTAACCTTTTTTTTTCTGTGCACCTTTTCATTTAAATTATAGATTTTGTTTCATTATATTATGACTCAGGTGAGGAACAAATTTCATTCAACCTTTCTTCAGGCAACATTATGCTGCTCGAAAAGAATTAACCCTTTAAAAAGGTGAAACTGAAAGCATTCTTTTTCTATACAATGCAAACTGCCCACACATGAAAAAAATACTTGTGAACTGTGAATCTTTTAACGGTACCTTTACACTAGTTTTGAGATAAATGCTGCTTTTGATGAAACACGAAGACATGTTCATTGAGTTAAACACATTTGCATTACAGATTATTATTTTTTCAGCAGTGAGATATGTAGTGATAGATCAAGGCAGCTTGAACATTTTATCGCTCGGTTCACCCTCATTATCATTTTAAAAGATTTTCTGGGGGGTTTGGTTTTTTTATCTTTCTGATTTTGTCTTCTTGTATTTTCTCAGATCCTCTTTCTTCATTTATATATATAATGTATAATGTATACTTCACAAATCATTTTCATCGGATTTGTTTCAAATTTCATCATGTAATTGTAAATTTTATTGAGAAAAAGAATGTCATGATTTTAGAGGCAACAGCAGATCTATGTCATAAAGCATAAATGTTCCATTAATAGACATAATGCGTAAATTAAAGTTGCTGTTATTTCGAAATCACAGCTATTTTGTTTGTGCATTTGTTTGTTACGCTACTTACCATCATGTGATCATATTAGTAACTGTAATAGGTAGATATGAATCTTATCACAGGATTCAAGTCATATATAGCGTAACTTTTCTTTAATTTTGTTTGACCATTCACACAGAGAGAGGAGATCAAATACAGCAGAACCTCTCAAATCGGGAAGACATCCCAGTGAACAGAATTTTTTCTATATATTTTACCTCTCTAAACGGGAGAGGTCCCCGACTAATCGGGACAATTTTTCAGGTGCCAGTTTACCATAACCATAAGCCAGACACACCAAGTATCCATTACGAAGGTGTGAAATCGGGCTTTGATTGTCAAGTTACCAATATGGTACAGTGTTGACAGGGGGCAGCGCTTAGAAAACAGACTCCTGCACTCTCATAGCCTTTCATTGCCCGCTTAACCTGTCAATCACAAGGGTGGATCCATTAAGAGTTTAACTATCCATCATGTATTGATTGCGCGTCTTACCTTTCTACCGTCCAGTAAAGCTCGACTGTGACTGACATCATTGATACATGCAATGTTTGATTGGATTAATTGGTCTGTGGCTACAATAAGTTGTTAGAGAGAGACAGACAGACAGAGCCAAGGAGAGAGAGAGAGAATGTGTGTGTGTGAGAGAGAGACAGATGGACAGATAGAGAGGGAGAAAGAGAGAGATACAGACTGGGGAACTCGCAGCTTTCACACGCTTGTGATGATGTGACAGAAGCCGATGAACAGAGAGAGAGACAAAATCCCTAGGTCCCCAGTTAATCGGGAAACCTGGCAAATTGGAACGATTTTACGATCCACCAAGATTTCCCGATTAATTGGAGAGGTTCCACTGTAGTAATATTAATGATAACATAATACTCTCAGTCATGCTCTGCGCTCACATTTGTACATGGAACTCGGAAGTAGAGAGGCCACCGGGACTGACCACAACATCTTGCTAGATCCAAGTTCTTGCTATTTCCGAGCTGTCTTGAAAGAGCAATAAACATGTATGTAACTCATGTCAATGGAGGAGACATAATTTATTGGTTACTTCCCTTGACATAAATGCTGAAAAAAATTTCAAATGTTACACAGTATTTTTTTCTTAAAATTTGAAATGTCGATCGATTGCACACATGGCGTACGCCAAGGCAACCCTCTTCCCTTCTCCTCATTTTTCATTCCTTTCACGGTGTCATCACCTGGCACTTACCGACTAGTTTGATCCAGGCGACTTAAAATTGTTGACACTTTTGGCACATGGAGACCAAATGAAAATTAGAACAAGAGAGACGCCATTAGTTTAGTCAACCTCCCTTGCTATCATCAATTCATACAGTGCAGTGCTACAATCTGCTACATGTGATGTATACGCAAGCCTACCCTCAGGCCATATTGTATTATGATGACAAGATAATGTCTGACTAAATTTAGTCATTTTTGTCACTGCTCTTGGGGGCTTTCAATTTTAACCAAATTTTATTTTATCAATACAATTTATCTCTCTATGGGTGTTATTTATTTTACACTAATATTTACATTAGACTTAGATGAGAGGAGAATCGCGCTAAATCCGGGTTGGCTATCTTTTTTATCTCACTATCGACGAAGTGTTTTTATTGACGTAAAGAAGGGGGAAACGGGAATTTGGATTGATCGCGCTATTCCCGAGCTCTCAGTATTTCCAAGCTCGCTACTTTTGAGTTTCACTGTATTTATGATTTGTAAGTAAATATGAGAAATAGCATATTCTATGATATTCTGAGAGATATGGGGAATTTTGGTGACCAATAAGCTTGTGCAAAACAATTACCGAAAAGTTCTAGTAGAGAGATTTTTAAATAATGCAGGTCTTCCTGTGATCTCTGATATGCAGATATATAGATGTTCTTAAAATCAGGAGAGCAATAAACAAATGGTATAACACACGCACATGGTAAAAATCCATAGTTTTAAAAAAATATAAATAAAATCCATTTTGTGAGACGTTGTAGCTAAATCATAGGGTTGTGAGCTTGTAATCATGACGACGCTGGTTGTCATAGGTGGATTTTTTTCACAACGTTGTACTCTTAGGAAAGGTTCTTCATTTTCCTTATTTGACTCAGGTGTGAATGAGTACCCAGCTATAGGTAGAGAAAGATCTTGACAGAGTGTTAGTATGAAAAAACCTAACAGTAACACTAACAGGCTTGTGTACTGTATGCTCCCTCGGGAGTCGAGGACTTTGAATGAAATGGCCGTCTGGGGGATAAATGATGTACAATCAATGAACCTGCACTTGTGCGGGAATACAGCCTATAAATCCATCTTTTTATCTTTTATGGTTGGTTATAAACTTATTTGCACATTATGCCTTTTCATTTTGATTAAATTAAAGCCAAGTGGGCCATGGCAGATCCACAAGTGGAGTAAGGTGCTTTACTAAGTGCTACATTAATATAATGTGCTTAGTTTTTCTCTCAGTTGTGAGGTACCCTCAAGTAGATTGGATTTCAACCCTAGTCCTATCTGAGATGAACTGTAAATGAGATGAGATGAGATCACATTAAAACTTGGTGCATGATAAAATCCCCCTGTGTAGGCAATAACTTCCTGACACTAAAATCAGAAATATTATTACCAGGGCATCCGTTCTTTTAAAGTAAATTGATGGCAACAGTCAGACAGTTACATATTGACGGTGAAAGTTGCAAACCGTGTAAGTCTAAAAAACAGTAACACATTTTTTTTAACATTAAGAAGCCCCTATGCTTCGTCTAGTCAGGATTCCATGGTACACGGAACCAATAGAAACCCGTATAATAACCATATGAGCAATCGGTGTATATTGCATCCATTGTCAGCATCATGAAACAATATTAAAAACCATATTTTTGAATTGCCACTTGCATAAATCTAACTGGAGAGAGCAGAACATATGGGAAGATAGACTCGATTCTGAGTTGGTCGGTCTTTGTGCGTCATTCATTTTGAGGAATATTTCTACCAGAAGTGACGTTCAATTAAGGAAAATGAGTTGTTTATCCGTTTTTGACTGAGTAGAATCTTCATTCACCTAAGCCACTATTTTCAACTGGTTTTATAATTTAAAAATTGGAATAGTATCATTGATGTCTACCTGTGTAACCTTGGCATCGAGTACTAGATCAATTTTGTAATCAAGCTTGATGACACCTGGGGTATGACATGCATGTAATATAATATCCATACATACATACATACAAACATACACATGCAAACATAAGTACATATACATACCTACTAAGTACTATCCAAATTTTAATGGCGGCACATTATGTAATATATGTATCTATGTAATATGTGCGCAAAAATATACTTTCGATGTCAACAACGGGTTTGACCAATCAGTCCTTTTATTATGATTATTTTTATTATTATTTTTTTTATTATTATTATTATTATTATTATTATTATTATTATTATTATTATTATTATTATTATTATTATTATCATTATTATTACTATTATTATTATTTGTAACAAAATATATTGAAATTAAATCTCCAAAAAGAATTTAAGTCCTGTTTAATAAAATATTTGAAATTGAATCGAAGTAGAATTCCTCCTCCATCTGAACCTGGAGATCACTGCCATGGCAGACAGGGTTTAGTTTACTTCAAAGGAACAAACCTCGACCATATGACAATTCAATTTCTAAGTGGTATTTTGAATTTAAAATCCGAGGATGGGTGCCTGTATGAGATAAAAGATAAGCGTCATAATAAACTGATGTAAAGGTCGGAGTCGGAGAATGTCAATGCAATTCATCAAAATCTGTTGAAGCCACACGAAAGTATATACATTGCTGTGGCGATGAATTGAAAATTCCAATGCCTTCAGTTCATAAAATGCGAAGATATGACCTTTGGTGCACAAAGCTATCTATTATGATCATACAATCAACCAAGTCAACTAGTGTCAGTGGTTTGTACAAGGGAACTGGAATAATGATTCTTTCATACCAAGTGTATGGTTCAGTGGTGGGGCACACATTTATTTGACTGAATACATCAGTTACGACCCAAAATCATATTCTCTGGAGCACAGAGAACCTGACGAGATAATTGAAAAGAAGTTACACCCAGAGGAAACTACTAAATAAGTTGGCATGAGCAGCCAAGGAATCATTGGCCCCCTTTGGGTCCAGGATGACAATGACAGCGAAAAAAACATAGTGTTCAAGGGTAAAACACCACCACCACCACCCCCCCCTAGTTCATGTAGTTGGATCAACACCTAGTCCCATGTGCAAATCACAACATTGTGCACAGTAAAATTACAATTCGTTTAGAACACTCCATACATACATACATTACAATACATACATTATATACATACATACACATGCACCATGTCTAAAAGAACAATTTCATACTTTTTTTATAGTTCGAATATAATAAAAAAAATAAGTCTATAATAATAATCAATTTGATGATAAAATGTCTTTATTGGTTATTTAGTTATTCATATTTGTAACATGTTATATATGTATATATCTATATATATATATATATATATATATGTGTGTGCTAATATTGTTTTTAAAAAGTAATGCCCACTATAAAGACCCCAAAGCCATAAAAGCAAAATCAGCAGTTGCTTGGTATCAGGAGGAAATAAGGCAGTTTAAATCATTGCACTAATGAAATCCATGTAAATTCAAACTAAAATGTATAACAAGGCTTTCTATAACTACAATGCATTACAAATACCCATGCAATTTAAATGCAATATAAAAAGCTCATTAACAGATGCCAATGAAATGTTCACTTCAATTTGCACAAACATCTGATGGGGATACACAATTTACTGCCAAGAAATCTTGTAGTGACTCATTATAATGTTTATCAACAGTTATTGTATAATGACAAACCTACTATGAAAGCTTTCATCTGCAAAACAAAAAAATTGCATTGACACGCAGAAGACCAAAGGTTCTTTAGTGGTTTAAAGAAAGCTTATGTCTAGCAAAGAGGGCCTAAAAAAATTAATAAGAAGTAAAATAAGCATAAAGTATGATGATCAATTTCAAGTAAATAAAACATGAAACAGTCAAAACAACGAATCTATATATATATATCAAACATATTGAGGATTGAACACATGGTTCCTAGCTCTGAATCTGAATTCCTACTTCATACTCTATGAATATTGGCAACGATCATAGCTGATATCATTGACACAGACCTACATTTGAATGAGATCTAGGTTTTGTTAAGGTCTTTCTATCGATTGTTCATTAATCACAGTCAATAAACCCAAGTATAGATAGTATAATAATAGGCCGCACCATGTGTTGCATACCTAGTCTGCACCTCTTTCTTGCTCTTTCAGCTAGGCAAGTTTACAAGCCAATGTAGCACCATTCTTATCAGCTGAGATAGCTTGGTAAAACATTTATTCACAAAGACAATGGGGAAAGTAAATGATGTAAATTCATAAATTTACAGCTAATCGAGTAGAAGAATCGCTGTCATATCGGCAAATTTAATTTAAACCTGCTTTAAAGAACTTAGAAAAAAGAGTTTGCTGTAGGGTGGACACTCAAATTTTCAACCTACCACTGGAAAGAACTTTGTTTCTTGAGAAATTTTATACCAAAATCATTTCTGTAATTTTAACAAACTTACCATTTTTTTTGTTTGAAAACGTAGCAAATTTCTCAAAGGGGCCAAAACACCCACTTTAGCCCTTTGAACCCGAGCCACCGTAATATCGGTGGGGAACTTATTTTCCTCCTCCCCGAGACACTGATATTTTGGTGGGTGGGTGTGTCCCTACAGTTGTCAGGTTATATAGGCTATTAAAATTGAGCCACTTGACTTGTGACACTTCAACCAGAACAATAACAAAGCAGAATCAAAATGGCTGCTTCCTTGTGGTCAAAATAGTGTAAATTTGGTGTTTATTGAATAATTTTGTGTATCAAAGCTGGGTCAACGTGCTAGCAAGATAAACACAACAAAATCGAATATTGGAGATGAATAAATGTGAGTAAAAATGTACATGTAATTAAAACAAAAAAACCAAATAATACATTTTTGTTTGCCTCCCCTCATTTCTCCTCTTTTTATACGTTTTTGCTCAGGAGCCCAGGGACAGGGTATTTTTAAGGTTCAGGAGCTCAGGGTTCATCAAAGGGTTAAGCTCCCCTACTCACAAAGTGCAAACTACTTCAACTTCAAGTCAATAAACCAGAGAACAAGCCTAATTTTTATCCTGCCTCTCTGAAAACTATGAAACGTTTTTTTTATTGACGTGAAAATTGAAACAATGTAAAAATGACATAAGTTGTCTCTACACACTAAATCAATGTCACACACGTGGCCCGACTAACGGCTCATTTAGTCTGGGTAACTAAATCTAATAAAAGGCCATGATGCGCTTTGGTTGAAGAAGAATTAAACAGAGCACTATGGTGTTACACGGAAAGTCGCAATTTGATGACACTAGAACATTCTAATTCAAAATTGAATGGGCTTTCTTGTGGTAAATTGTTCTACTGAGTGTCTAAAAACTTTAAAAGCCTTGGATGAGCTCATATCTTTGACGCCAGGGGGAGAAATTTTAAAGCTTATTTTAGCATAATCTGATTTGACCAATCAGAGCCCACTATCATTCGTCGAGGCGCGACGCAAAGAATAAGACAGAGGTGTTTGCGAGCTGCTTTTTTTACTAACTTCCCTTTCACCTTCCTAGTTTACTAAGAATATGAGAGTACAAGTTCCCTATCAGAACACACACAGTTGGGAAGAGTTTGAAGAGCTTTCCGGTGGTATAAGTGATATTAATATTACGTTACTATATATTAGAGAGGAGAGGGGGACAAGGTGGAGATGACTGAAAACTATCCAAATTTGCGACTTGCGTTTTAGTGAATGGTAAAACTGGGCGGTTTGGACTACCTATTTACTGTACATAACTCCACTTTGTTATCAGGTCTCATAAAAATATTTTTTCTCTCTATCAAAGCTTAGTACATGTATCAATCAGCCAAAGCCACAGCTGTCTGAAAGGAGTGACACAACCATGTCAGTAAGAATCACAACAGAAGAATAGTTTCACACTGATAACCTTAGACTACACGTAACAGTTGTGAGTAATGTTGCTTGAACCTCATTTACTACTTTCACCAGAATTAATCCTACATCAAAAGAATTTAAAAGCTTTAAATCAAAGAGAGATGTGTTCCTAGTTTAAAGCATGCAACTCACTTCACTTTACCTTCAAACAGTTATCAGTGGCAGTGTGTACATAAAAATAAAAGCTTTACTTTATACACCAAAAATAACCAAAGAAAAAAACCAAAACCAAATCATATTAGATATTGTGAAAATCACTGACAGTGATAGCCTACTTGATGTGGATACTTTTTTGGATTCATATCTAAATGACCAATACACTTTAGATTAATACAAAATAACAAAGTTTCATGGTGATTGATGATACAAAAACTTGCCACCTTTTAAAACTGGTTAAATCTATATTTTTGGTAATATAAACATTTGAAGCTCAATAATGAGACATTTTATTCAGTCCATATAATATCAAAATATTTCAGGATCGCTAAAGTGTAACAAAACAATTGTCTAAAGAAAAATAATAATTTTACTTTTCAAGCATGCTTTTTCACATAATGGCTCTTGGATGTACGGAATCATGGGGCTCATACAGTGTAGTCACTTAGATGACAAATGAACAGTTTCTTCTCTTTTGTTTTTTTTTCTCTTCAGATTTACTTTATTAACCAACTGAACCTGAAACACAATTGATGCAAGACTTAGATTTTCTGAAGAAGACTTAAGGAAATTACTTTTCTTATCCACATCAGAGTATATCTTTTCGCTCCTAACAGGCCTTATTTAAGATTAAGGACTGTCTTTACCAATTTTTAATTAAAACTTAAATATAAATATTCAAATAAAGGATAATAAGTTAAATGCACAGAATAATCTATCTCTCTACTATGAAGTATAATTACCATGTGCACATAGATATTATACAGGTAAACACAGTGATTAATAAAAAATAATACATGTATAAATTTAAAACTTGTGAATTGTATCAGTACAATATGGCTCGAGAATAATTGCGTAATTGTAATATAATATGACACAATAAATCAAATTGGATGGTTTTCTGTATTGAAAAGAAACTAATTGAATTTCTCCTATTGTGGCAAACTTTTGCCAAGTTCACTATGTTTAGACACATCAAAAAGTTGTCTGAGAAAATTGTACCGGTGTACTAAACTGAACATTCATTTTTTTGATTTTGATGATTTTCCCTTGGATTTATTAATGCTTTATATTTTATTGCTTTGTTTTCTGCTTAAGCAATACTGATCCACGCACAACTTCATAAATGTTTAAATTTGATTATTACTTACAGTTACAGGAGGCCTTTAGATATAAAGTTCTGTCCAATATTTTGAGACATGCGTGCAAACAAATTTTTAAAAACATAGGGATACGCTTGTATTCTTAAAATATGGCACAACAATTTAGAATTAAAGAAAAACTTAACACTGACAATGCACAACAAAGTACACTGGCTTTTATGGCAGTAAGTCATAGCAAATGAGTGTAAAGTTAAGTCCTTTTAAAATAACATTCCATATAAACACAGAGAGTAGTGATCATGTGGTTTTTCTTTGACAACATTAAAAACAGCAAAAGATTAATAAAATCATGGTAAATTCTAAATTCTTTTTTTCTCTCTTGTAAGTAAAGATTATCGAATACTTTTTATATCTCACAAGATAAAGCATAAAAAGACCTACAAAACAATTTCTTTTTGTTTCCATCTGGACTTAATTGACTTATGAAATCTTAACAATTATCTAAAGAGTAAACTCACTGCTGAGCAAAGGTGACAAAATGAAGAGGTATATTCAAGGCTTACTTTTCAATGTGTATGAAAGTTGCAATCAAATGTGAGCTGTGTATTTTTAAGCAGGTAACCATATTGTACTATTACTTATTTCTTTGCCATACATATACATATCTATATCTATCTATCTACATATAATCATATACAAATCTGCTATCAATGCTAGAAAGGAGGTAGGATAATTTATTTCAAAAGTTAAAAGAATTTTTTTTCTTATTCTGAAAACTCAAAACGGAAAACCTGGAGAGAGAGAGAGAGAGAGAGAGAGAGAGAGAGAGAGAGAGAGAGAGAGAGAGAGAGAGAGAGAGAGAGAGAGAGGGAGAGGGAGAGAGAGAGGGGGAGAGAGAGAGAGAGGGAGAGGAAGAGGGAGAGGGAGGGAGAGAGAGAGAGAGAGAGAGAGAGAGAGAGGGAGAGGGGAGAGAGAGAGAGGCTTAACAAGAATAGTATTCTATGACACTGGATAATGAGACATGATATTGAGTTATGCACATCCTGAGAGAAATTCCTCTGACTTGCACATCAGCATACAATAAATAAGATTATGGATCAGTTATCTTCTGACACATATTATATCCACATACAACAAATAAGGTGACTAAGCTGTAAGTAATATGAAATAAATGCAGATAAAAGGAAGAAATTAAGCTGTGTAGGCCTACGATAAAATGCCTTCTAACAGAAATTGGTTTGTGTGAATACATGTTACAACATTTAGGTAAGGTGACGGAAATAAATGAGGTAATTAAAAGATCAAAATCAAATGAAACCATCATATCTGGGAAAGAAAACCACAAGGACTTAGAGATGATGACCTGCTTGCTTAACAGATTTTCTGTAGTTGATTCAAATGGTTTTAAAATTGAAGTAAAAACAAGAATTATTTGCCAATAATGTTTTTGATCAAAAATTAAATTAAATCAGTCATCCAAAAGTTTTGTAAAACAGAGGAGGCAAAAACAAATTTAAGAGGTTAAAGAAAGAAATCTACATTTCCTGCTTTGGTGAGATGTGAGCTCTTTTCCACATTCCACACAGTAACACAAAATCAAAATTCACTAAAGCAAATCCTTGTGATAAAAATCACTAGACATGGCAATGTAAACAGCATTGGTCATCAGATCAATTTCAAAACAAATACTTCCTGCATGCACAGAATGAAGCAACATTATGCAGAATTATTGTTTTTTTTTAGACAAATGAATATAATAAGACTGCCCAACAAAAACATTATCACATCTTGTAAACAGTAGTAAACATATCTTTAACATTGATATAAAAAAAATTATGTTCATAAAAACAAAAATGAAATAAAGGAAACAAAGGTAGAAGAAATCAGGTTTTCTTTTCTATTCTGCATTCTGACAGAAAATTGAATTCAACTACCTACAAAATAATGCCAGATTCATCTGATCTAAATTATATTTATATTAGACAACATGAGATTTACAGCTCACAGAGTAGCCAAAATATTTAGATTTTTATTTAGTGACAAGTTGTATAATAATAGCTACTTTCACAACAATAAAAGCACTTAAAGTCATTACAGAACAAACCGAAGAAAAAAGTTTTTTACACATGGTATTAAACAAAGCAACGGAGGAGAAAAACATCACAACAATAAAAATTAAAAAGGGAGAGTAGAGTGAATTCAGCAGGAATGTTGGTACACTTATACTGAGTATTTCCTTTATGTAAAATTTTGAAATTGTTTAATTTGTTCTTTTCAATATTTTAACCAGATGGTAACCATGACCATGGAAAGAGTGACTTGTCAGCAGCATGTTCTTGGTATTCAAAGTTCATGGTGATGTATTTCACAGGGTTCAAACAATGAAACAGATGAATTTAACATACATTTCTAGACGATATCATTTCTTTTTGATATAATTAACAATGGACTAAGATAAGCAAATTTATTTATATCTGATAACAGTTTCCAGAAAAAAATTAAAAAGCTTGTTCGAAATGTATGGCTTTGACAGAACAGAATACATGCATATGACTTAACCGACATATTCCTCATATCGAGTATGTCAAAGATATCATCTTATGCACCTTAATTAATGATAAATATATCACAGAATTATAATGGTAATATGAACAATATTAACACCGAGTGTTCAATCCCGCCCACTCCACCATTGATCCATCCATGCCTGTTCTGTTAAAAAACTTCTAAAATCCTATATTGTAACAAAAACGTATATGCTGTTTGAGACAGAATCACGAGAGAATAATTAGCACAGGAAGTTAACAAATTTACAAAACTAATGAGTTAGAGTTAAGAGTCCATTTAAAAAAATAAAGCACTCAAAAACCATCAGACTAGAAACATGTTTCTAGAAGTTTTTTTGAAAACCTTATATCCAAAATACTTATTGCACATATCTATGTTTATTCAAGATTGAAAAGGGTAAATGAAAAAGCCACTTTACGCTCTAAGGCGTAATCTGAAAGATGTAAACATATGAGGGGTTCCATCACAAAATGCCATATATCCAAATTATTCAAGATGAGAAAAAGTTTAAAAAAATTATTATTCATGTTCAGTAATTGTCAGGTTAATAATTGTTATCTTAATATGTGTCATGGGCAGAGAGGATGTTTAAAAGTGAAAACGACTTAAATCAGACATATGTACTTTTCTCAGAATCAATGCTTTAAATTCACGTTTTTTTACAAAATGCGACATGACCATTATCTATGTTCTTCACAAAACACTATATATCCAGATAATAAGAAAGCAACACTCCCTAAATTTTTAAAACCCAGAAAACAAACAACATCGAATGAATCATCAAACACATTTATTGTGTTTTAGATGATAAAAAATGCCAAAACAAAACTAACTAAAACAAATATTCAAAGTGTTAAAAACAGCCAAGAGTGGTTGGACGTTTGTCATTTGATGAACTCTAGTTCACTGTGAGTACACATACGCATTTTGTGAAAAAACAATCATTGGCGTCTCTCATGTTTTGTGAAGAAACACCGAATTGTCATGCTGAAATGAACGAGATATATGGCCTCTTATGAAATAAGGAAACTGTTTACCAATCGAAAATTCAAAATGAAATATCACAGGGGCATTAACTCGTTTTTTTCAATGTTGGTTTATATCACGTTTTATGATGGTTCATATATATATATATTATATATATATATATATATATATATATATATATATATATATATATATATATATATATATATATATATATATATATATCATACCTGTAAATAGCCAATTGCAAAATTATCTGAACATTGTTAAGTACATCAACAAATGTTCCATTCTTGGGCCATGCACAGTATTCACATGAAGAGTAAGAGTGTATTAACCCTTTGGTTGTTATATTAGCCGAAAGGCGAATTTCGTATGAGTTTCAAATGCGCGTTCGCCAAAAGGCGAATTCCTAATAAGGACCATTTAAAAGGCGAATTCTTTATTTTCAGTGCCTGTAGTAATTTGGGAGTAGCTCCCTTTGCTTCTGACGCTTTATTCGACTACGGTAATTTTTTTGGGGAGGTTTCGAACTTCAATTTTTGACGATTTTTCTGGTTTTATCGGTTTGTTTACATTAGCGATGGAATTTGATGATGAGGCTGATACATATAGAAATGATATTGACTGTGGTGATAAGTTTATGCCTGAGAGTGATGATTCTAGCTCGATTTCTGAAACTTATAAGCCTGAACTAGATCTAGATTTAGACGATCGTGATGTTAGTCCTAGGCCTACGGATAATGGTGATGAAGGGGGACAGAGAGGGGGAAGTGGGGCTTGACAGCGAGAGGTCTGACCTAGAGTGGATTTGGAGGATGCTAAACGATCAATATATCAATCGAATATTTAGCGTGTCCATATTCCTAACTAGCCCGAAAATTTCATTACCTTGTGATGTGTCATTTGAGAGCTAGATTTATTTTTTCTCAAAGCACCATTTTTCATAGGAATTCTCAAAAGGCCTTAGCATTTTGAGATGTAAATACAGACAAATAGGATAGCAACTAAAGGGTTAATCTAGGTGTAGATGTTCCAATAGCGAAAAAAGCTTTTTCAAAAATATTTTTAAAAACAAACAGCATAACATTGAACTTACAAGATGACACCTTGAAAAATACTACCAAAGGCAGATCTAGGTAATGAATCCTACTGACAGTGAAGTGGACTGAAGTTGATGCATGATTCAAGCATTGTTTACAATATATAATTAAAAACAAAAACCAGTACCTGTTTATGGAATCTTCCTTAGTAGGGATTTTGAAATAAGTAGTCACCATTGCTGTCTTTCTCCTCTAACAACCAACACCATTTAAATCTACTTCTGACAATCCCTTCAAATTCAAGAAGATTGCTGTTGCCATTAACGATCAACAAAAAGAATCCCTGAGTGACAGTGACACTGACACTTTAGATCATTAGATCTAGAGTCTAGTCTATATGATATGATGCCAATTACAGAATCTATCAGTCCATTAAGGTAGAATTAGAATCTAGCTTTCAACTTCCATGGTCCACGGCACAAATATCATTTACTTCTAGATTTTTTCTAGATCTAGAACTCTAGATGTAAACACGATCGATCATGGACTTTAATGAATAAAACGCAGTGTTTGCAAACAATTTCAAACCAAATCCTGAGTTGATCCCCGTGCTCGGTGAACAGTTTCCTTTCGCATTTCTTTCCGAGGCAAAATTCATTTGTTCCTACTGACATTTTGGCAACAGCAAAGAAACATAGAGGTCTGAAAAAGATAGTCTGAACGGAGTAAACAAGAAGGGTGTGTAAAGATATCTTCTACAGCATCTGAGTCTGAGGGTATGTGTTCAGTGTCAAGTCGAAGTGAGACAGGCATTCGCGCCAGCGAGTGTGTGTTTGCGACAGTTAAGGGTAAGGCAATGCAAGAGAAAGAGAGAGGAGAGAGAGAGGGGTAGCGTGTGACATGCAGATCGATCTATTATTAGATCACCTCACTTCATCAGCAGTCAGAAAAAATGATGAGCGAAGACAAGGGGTTTGGCGAGACGTATGCTCACGCTGGTCTGCATTATTGACAAGCCAATGAATGGCATTTTCCTCTTTCCTCTCTAGTTTTACAATTGTCAAATTGCCAACAATTGACGAAAGATTTACAGGTATGATATATTTTCATTTACATAACAAAACATTTTTCATCTTATGCACCAAATTAGCAGAAAATAATACAAAGTTTCAGCTTTGGAAAAATAGGTTGAATTGTGTTAGCATGCATTCTGATTATATATTTTTCAAGTTTTATTCAAGGTTAAAAACAACAAAAGTTTACATATTTACAACTAGAACAATTGGCAACTGAAATTGCAGCTGCTTATTGAGCGAAACCTTTTACCCTGGTGCATCAAAAACAATCTTGTATCTTTCAAGATACATGATGTTTGAATTATCATTTATTATCAATGGTGGTAATCAAACATCATATCAAGCACTTGTAAACAATTCACCGAATGAATTAAGAGACTGTTTGCGACTGCTGTTTCTCACAAGAGATGAGATCATCTGGACTGCTTGAACTGTTAGCATATGGACTGTTTGATGATTCATCATCTGAATCCTCCCGGCAGTCTCATGTACATAGACAACTTTCAAAGGTGTTTCAGCACGCAGATGTGGCAATCCATCATTGCCTTTTCTTCGTTTTGAATCAGGGCTCTCATAAATGCCATCAGCAGAGGATCGACTACGGTTGACAAATATCTGGGGCTCTAGATCTAAAACAGAGTGGTGATCCACAGTGGCTTCATGTGTCATCTGAATAGCAAATATGAATATGAAAAACAAATTGGGCTAAATTTGAAGAATAAAAAGGCAACCATTTATATTTACTAACAACAACCCATTTTTTAAATATATGATAGGGTAACAATGCACCATTCTGAGAAATTTAGGAACAAACTGTTATAAGTCATAGAAAAAGACAGGGGTGGTAGTTCATTATTGTTTTCACTTGTTAACCCATTGCTTCTCAATGTGCTTAATTGTGACCACTAAAATTCAGCCTCGCACTTCTCAATGCGATCAGAAGCGGCCAACCTGATAACTAAAGTACCAGTGTGCATTGGAGCTCATTTGATGAAACTACAATTAATAAGTTACTTCTGTTGCTTTTAGGAGAGTGCATTAAAACAAAAGTACATGTTTACTCGATCTAAATGAGGCGTTTCAACTCATACTGCCAATCTGTCCAATGATGCATTGTACGATCTCCCAGATCGGTGGTAACTCTTTTGTATGGCTGTTTTTACTAGTGCTATTCATTGTATAGTGACAGCAGAAGACATACGCACTGACTTTAACACTTAAATGTTATCTATCTAAACATGTGAATCAACATATATGACTACTTTTATTTAGAGGTACATCATAAAATTGTGGGAAAATAGTTGCTATGGCATCTTTGACATCCTATGCATGTCATTTCATGACTTATTCTTGCCAGTGCCAGCTGGAAGAGCGGACGCTAGATCTACTCATTCGTACTTGTAATTTCACCCTTTCGAACTTTAGAAATCTAGATTGCTCAAGTTCTACTCTCTTGTGTTGCCATAGAATCTGATTTATACTTGAGATTTTTATATCACTCTTGTAATGTAGCTCCCTGTGTCTAGATCTATTTACATTAGGTTCTAGTTCTGGATGTAGATCTAGATGTTCTTCTATCCAACGAATGAGTTGAAAAAATTGAACAAAAAAAAAAAAAGAAGAATCAATTTGAACTTGTAGTATGGTTGAGACATTTAATAATTTGTTAGAGAATTTGAAAATTAAAAACAGACTTCAGAAATATACTAAATTACATTATATGAATATTGATAAAAATGTAAAACTACAAGAGCGTTTAGCTCATTTCAGGTATTCAACATTAGACCTCATGTAATTGGCCGTGGTAACACTTTTGCGTCGCCGCTTTTTTTCAATGCGTTCTTTACATAGAAAGTGAAACTGTACATCGATGTAACTCAGTGCAAATAAAGAAAATAGATAATACGTTAATCTTGTAGCAGTCAATAAGTTATAAAAATATGAACACCTGAATGTTATGTACTACTACTCTATCATTTCTAATTCTAGATCTATTTTTTGTTATTATCATTACCGGCGGTCACCCTGTTCCTTCTTCCTCTTCTCTTATTATTAATAATAATCATCACCACAAATGTATTAGCATTATTATTTACAGTATTAGAATGATTATTAACAAGAGTAGAAATGGTAGCAGTAGTTATACTGCCTTTGTAATAACGTTATTAATTATGAATAATGACAAGGGGTACTCACTGCCCTCGTATTTTACTATAATTAAATAAGGCCTTCAGGCTCCACACAAAAGAGTTACCATCTATCTGTTTCTGAAACAAGGGCAGATAATTCCACGCGCTAAACGCCCCATTGCTTCACTGGTTATCAAACTTAATTTTTCAAGACAGACGAAATTTCCTGACAAGTACATGTGTGTATACTTCCTTGTGGAATGAAGATGTTTTTGCAGCTCAAATACCAATGAGCCAATGATGTAAATGTTGATAGTGAATCAGACTTTGATGTTGAGTTCAAAAAATAATAGCAGGTAAGATCTAGCACGAGGTCAATATGAAATTTCTACTGCTGACGGAAAGTCACTATCTTCGCCTGAACAATGAACTTTTGAGTGATCCAATGTCAAAGATAATATGAATGCATTTCAAATATGAAATGAAAAAGAAATTATTCGAGAATCGAAAAGCATTTTTTTAAAATTAAGTTATTTCAAGTAATGTATGGACAAGAAATATTTTACTGACAGTTATTTCCCTTGGCTCGAGAGGCTAGAACTAATGGCCTTGAGAAACAATAGGTTAAAATAAAGGCTTAATTTTGTAACATCAACCACACTAAACAAACAATGTAAGCAAGTTCTTTCTCCCATTTTGGGTTTCAAGCTGCCATCAGTAGAAGGTATCGGGCCATTGTGAATGTCTGTTAGAGACAAAAACTAGGCAAGATTTTCACATAAATTACATTATGGGTAGTTTTTTTATGATTCTGTTATTTAATAATGGTATCCTGCAGCACACAATATATGAGATTATTGGTTTGGCATGATAATTAGAAGGTGAAGATGACAGTGGTCCGTCCTATGACAGAGTCTTCTTGAAATATTTTTTTTAAATCAATACTTAATATGGGCATAATGCTGTTGTGTTGTTTTTTTATTTGCATGAAGAAGGAAAGTTTACCAGGATAAATAAAATGTATATTTTTTTTTTAAACATACCAAAATTGGAGGAGCTCTGAATGGGTAGCAGAGAGGATAGTGAAGGAGATGCAGATATGAAGCTGCATAGATATCAGCATATCTATTTACTTGAGCAGCAAAAAAGGTTTGTCTAGATCCTGGGGGAAAATAATTTCATGATAACTGTCAAAGGATGTATCACTCAATTAAGCTTAAAAAATACATGCATTTTTGCTACTTAGCATAAATGAAATTTTCAATTAAGAATAGTAAATATGAAACACATAATTTTGTGTAATTTTGTTTTTATGGTTAAGAGAATAAGATGGTTCACAGAAGCATGCAATAAGTTATGACCAGTGAGTTCCCTTTAAATTGTCTTGATTGTCTAGGAGCCTGATACAATAAAGGTTCTTTGTGCTCTGACAATAGTTTACTGCAAATATGCTTGATTTTACAGATTGTCTTTAGTGGTTGATTCAACAAATATTCACATTACTCACCACTCCTAAAAAGGCTTCCAAGAATTCCATAAGACATGTCAAGGTCATGTACAACTTTCTGTTAAAAAAAAACATGTTGTTGCATTAGTTTACTCTTAGACATCTCTCCCTAAAACTTCTAATGGGCAGTAAAGATTAGAAGAAGAAACAAATTTTAAGAGAAATTTCTTGAAAAACATTGACTTCAGAGTTAACTATCCTTAAAACATAAGAAATATGTACTTGAGCAAAATCTCCCTTCTGTACTGATAAAAACATGTATAGGCCAAATAGTTTATTTTTGTTTTGTCAATAAATCAATAGACAAACACTTAATATACAAAGTAACAGATTACCAAAAAAAAATATACCGGAGTTTCCATCTACTCCTTGGGTGTCAAAAAATCTGGCATTTTAGCAGAGGTGCATTTTGACTGAATCAAAGGCAACAACCCATTACATGTATTACCATTGCCATTCTTTTTTTTTCTTTGTCAGTTGTTTGTAATTGTTTGGGGGTTTTTTGTTTGTTGGTTTGAGGACAAAACCTAATGGGCCTAACCGACATTCTTCTCTCACTCAAGACTACAACAAGGGGTGGGATGGTAAAGACATTCGCAACTAGGAATGATTTTTATTGGTTGACACACGTGTCATACAGAGTACGATCTCCGTGATTAAATGTGACCCAAGGCCTTTCTCAGGTATTTTTACCAAGAGAGAAAGCCGATCTGGCAGACCTACACAGATGGAGAGGGAAGGGGCGGGTAAGGGTGACCAGAGCCGAGACAACCAAGACTAGTTGCATAGTTGTCATGCATATGTGTATACATGGTTAACATGGATCTAGATGCCACACACACACACACAGCCACACATGCATGACAGATTTTGTCACTGAGATGAAGCAAGAAGAGATTTTCAAGTTTTTTCCCCCACAGGAATCGACTCTTTAAATGCAACAAATTGAAGACAGACTTTTTCACGCCAGCTGTTGTTGCATTTTTGGGTAAAATAAGCATTGTAAAATGTGGATACATGAAAAAAAACGTTATCAATCATTCATTTTGGCGGCATGCAATGGCGGAGACTACTGTAATCGTTTTAAAGACCTTTCTTTAAAGTCTGCTCATTCTACACATTTGAAAAAGTAATCTTTTTTCATCTCTCCTGCACAATTGGAGATGTGGCTTATAAGTGTTTTCATCAAAACAGTAGCAACTATATTCAAATAAAAAAAAGGCAAATTAAAGAAACGTTCATGTTTTTTATGATATTTTTTATGAAATTACCATAAGGGAGGAGCTGATCTGTGATGTATCAGGTTTGTTCAAATCACTGCTGTCCATATGTCTGGGAAGCATAAAAAAAAAAGAAAAGAAAATTCTAGAGCAAAATTTCTCCCTATGAAAAGATGTTTAAGGGGAAGGGAGAGAGGAGATGCAGACGGGTGGGTCCTGACCATGGTTTTTTATTATTTGATATAGACAATTTTGACCACCTCCCTTGTAATCGGCACGTCTAAATTAGCTGAAACAGATCATAAATTTTAAAAATTATCACATGGTTGCAATGGGAACGCCGCAATCTTGGATTTTCATTGCGAAAATAACAACTTCATTTCAAATAGATTTTTTCAGTTATTAACAAATTTGGCTATAACTTTGCACAAACTTTATTCGGTTCAATATATAGCTACAACCAGTAGCTTTTTTAGATAAATTAAACTGTTTTAATTTTATGAAGTTTTTGAAGATGTATATAGCAACCTTTCCAATGTTTGGTAAATTCAATCACAAAAAAAAATTGTTTTGCAAAAATTTGATGAGATATCAAAAATCGCTACTGGGTGAAAAAATTGTTTGCATTATAGATGTTATACACCAAATTTGCGGGCTTTCGGACAATAAATAAAAAAGAAGATAGCATATTACTGTCAAAAAGTAACATTTTGAAAAAAATCGCTTTTTTTACTTCCCCCCCCCTTATTTTAATGTTTTTTGCATAAAAACCAATAAAAAGAATTATATAATACTTTAAAAAGCAGACCTGCCGTTTATCCCGATTTAATCGGAATCATCCCGATTTTTTACCGAAAATTTGCAAAATTCTGATTTTCCGTTGACCCGTCCCGATGTTTTGTAAGACAATGCAGTCGTTGCCAGGACGGCATTGTTCCATATATTCAGTGTCTGAAATTTGTTTTTAATCGGCCAAAACCCGAATGTCGTGCCTATCCAGGATTCATATTATTATGAGTACTGGTGTATCGATTCTTCGCTATTTTATTGTTCTCTTTGTCTATTCTTCATAGTACTCGTGCTGTACTTGTTCAAGACTTCAAAAATCGTTGTATGATTATGTGTTATTGAGGCCTACGCGATTATTAGAGACTTGAATTTCAAACTGATCAAGCAGAAGGCTTCGCTGATAATGATATTCAATCAATGATCTAGGGTCGAGATCTAGGTCAGAGTAGATCTCATAGATCTAAATCAAGTCGAGATTAAAAACTTTGAAACTTTTGATGACTCCCCTGCAGCAAAGTGCGATCACACAGGGTGTCAGAGAGAGAGAGAGAGAGAGAGAGAAATGTCATGCGCACGTGTGTGTGTAACAAGAGAGAAATAGAGAGCATTTTCTTGTGTGTTTCGTGCGATCAGATCACGAATGTATGTGAGTGTGTGCGTTAGAGAGGGAATGAGCAATTTATCAGGTGAAAGGCAAATGCAAGGAAGAATAGAGGTTGGATGATAATTGGCAGGTATGTCATGCACATATGTCTGACCGGATAGCAGAAGGGGTGGGGTGGGCATGTGTGTGTGAAGAAAGTGAAAGTGAAAATATGATAGCAAGACAAGTGATCACTGATGAGAAAGATTGGAAAAATGAGTGTGTCTTCCACTTCCAGTATGTAAACAATGAGTGGGAAGGAAGCAACTGTAATGCTGATTTAGTACTAGAATTCAGGTTTTATTGGCAGGGGACTGGGGGGGGGGGGGAGTGCTATCATAATGGATATTTTAACTTGGGAAAAGGTGGAACCAGAGTCAACAATGACATTATTAATTTCGAGATTAGGTGACCGACTGACTATACCTGAAATTGAAATCGCACATGTATCCTGATTTTTCCACAGGATCCTGATTTATTTACATCCATGTCCTGATTTAAAAAAAATTTAGAGTGGCAGGTCTGGAAACACCATGATACAAATGTGAGAGGCTATCAAATACTTCATATCGACCCCATTTCAACTGCTCCAGATCCCCTATACTCATGTTGGGATGGCACTTTTCTTATAACAGGTGTGCAGAATGTTTCCCGTAATCTTACCCAATTTTGACAATAATTTGTCAAAAGTAAATTTTCAGATAGTGTACTTTGTGGTAATTAAAATCAGTACCAACTTGATATACTTTAGACAACATTTCCAGCTTTTATGGTACAACCGATGTGTTGAAGGTTAGGTCGGTATTATTTCTTTTTTAAAAAACGTATAAAACGAAAGAGTCGATACTGAGCCTTTGTTATGGTATCAATGTCAAGGGAATGAACTGCTCCATCCAATAGTGCAATAAAAAAATTTTGTCCCATTTGTGGCAAAACTGCCTTCCTCAGGCCCGGTCCGGCCCCCATCCCCTATGAAACTTACTTGCAAAATACTTCTTAAAATGTAACAATTGCATATTCATGTAAAACCATTGAAAATACATTAGTTCTAAGTAAAGTGTGCAAACAATCATCAGGAAAAAACTGTGATACAAACCTGTAGAAGTCAGACAAAGCACACTCGTAACGGGTGATATTTTCGAACAACTGCCGCTTGTTGGTCCAAACTTGCAATTCTGTGGCAAGCTCTGGGATCACTAGAAATGTTCTCCAGCCCCGAATTTTCTTGGATTTGAGAATGTCTCCAAAAATATGATCTCCAATGTACAACACATCTCTTCCTTTTGCTCCTAAGAGCCCAGAAACCACTTCACATGAACCTTGAAAGAAACAAAAGTTTCAGAATTAAAAACACAAATGGTTTATATTTTTCTATGATGATTAAATCATTGAACTCACCGACTGCCAGGCTATTTTCAATTTGCCGTATGAAAATTGCAGAGTATTTGGTTAGTTTGGTCACCTTATTTTTAACAGTAAACAAAAAAACAAGTTTTTAAATGCTAACCTACTTGAAATGCACTTTTCAGTGATATAATTTTTTTTTATGTATGCCTGTTGTTATTTTTCTATAATTTTTTTAAATGTCAATTTTTTGGGGGAAATGCTTGTTTTTTTACTCTACTGGTCAGTTTGATATTTTGAGTCATCAATCCCCTATTTATGATAGGAGTTATATAGAAAAGGTATAAATAGAAACATATATACATGGTAATGAAAATAATAACACCCAAGAGTGAAAATACAGAGAAACAGAGGAATATGTGGAAAATCATCCTACAATTGAGACTTTCATGCTGAAGCATCCTTAACTAGTTCATGAATCTCATCGGTAAAATCATCTTCATCAATAGCAGATCTCGATCTAGACCTGTAATTATCACTATTTGAGTCACTAAAATGAGTATATATGTCTTTAGCAGGTCTGGATTTAACTGTTTTCTTAAGCCTAAGCCGAGGTTTAGATTTAGAAGTAGTGCACAATGTACCAGAAGCGTAAAGATCGGTGAAAACACCTCATCAAAATACTCATGTTTTGGATGACATCAATTCAGTATTTTCGTTTTATTGTAAATTATCCCTATTAAGCGCACTGTGTGCAAGTTTAGAAAATGATAGCCAGGATATTCTGGTGCGGTTATTAGGGTTGTATTGAATACCTTTCTTGATCCCTTACTTTAAATGTCTTTGTTTATTGACTCAGACTGTTTTTTTATGTTTGGCTTGACTGAAATATGCATGCATAAAAAATACTGTATTATTGGATTATCATGTTTGTTTCCCATCTTTATCCTTGAATTGCTCATCTCCCCCACTATTTCTTTGTTTATATTTCTTTATTGGAATCACACTCTGCTTGAAAAAAAGCACACACAGTGATGTCAAAGTTTTCAGGATTTCTCTGCTAGCACAAACAGTGCTGTAAGTTTATTGATTGATAATTGCTTCGCCAAAATCGAGGGATGGGATGGGTGTGGTAGCGGAAAGATCTTGAACTCTTCTTGAACCTGTTATTATTATTTGTTTCTATCCTCTTATTTAATTGTGTTTTAGTACTATTGTATCATGATGTAAATAAGTGCGTGCCAGGGATTATGTAAGATTGTAAGTGTAATTTGACCAGAAATGAAAATAAACTAAAACACATCATAACTTATAATGTCACTTCAAGGTTCTAAAATCCACTCTGACATGTGTCAATCTCATTTAGGCTGAAAGATCATTAAACGTGTAATGCGTGTGACATGCTAAGTGTATGCCGGCTTCACTCGACTACGTGCCGGGTGTTCAGGTGCAAGGTGTGAAGCTGATAGGCCTTCCATTCCCGAGGGAGGATAGGTTGTGGTGGCGGCCATGGCAGAACAGAATTTTAATTTTCACTCCTATGGTATACGTTAATTATTATAAGCCCTGCGTGTGTCTTCAATTGAGCTGGGTAGTTTTCATATCGTTTGATGCGTTGCTTTAGGGGATTTGTTATGAACATTGGACACGTGCAGTGTAGTTTCCTCTTCCATCTATCAACACATTTGTTTATTTTTATTTTATAACTCAAGCTCCATTCTTTTTTTATGTTTGGCTTGAAAAAAAACTGAGGGTGCCCCTATTAGGGTCAGTACGTTTAATAGGGATAATATGGTAGTTTTTCTTCACTTCACTTTCATTCATGGCTCAAACCCTAAAGTTTTTTTACCAAGAGTATGTGAATAGTGCTCAAGTCTAGTAATACTGGTTATCACATGCCACCTTGAAAAAAAAAATCAATAATCATGTAGCATTGTGGTAGTAGAAGGCCCACATGAAATATTACTATAGTATTAATCTCAGAAAGTATTATTAATACTATTGAGGGCCGCATATCCCAAACACAATGCTACATGCGCCTGCACTGCACTGATTGCGATGCTGTGTATTTAATATTAATTCTTGTATTATGAAAGAAAGATAGACAGAGAGAGGGAGGGAGGGAGGGAGAAATAGAGAAATAGAGAGAGAGAGAGAGAGAGAGAGAGAGAGAGAGAGAGAGAGAGAGAGAGAGAGAGAGAGAGAGGGAGAGAGGAGAGGGAGAGGGAGAGAGAGAGAGAGAGAGAGAGAGAGAGAGAGAGAGAGAGAGAGAGAGAGAGAGAGAGAGAGAGAGAGAGAGAGAGAGAGAGAGAGAGAGAGAGAGAGAGAGAGAGAGAGAGAGAGAGAGAGAGAGAGAGAGAGAAAGAGAGAGAGAGAGAGAGAGAATGATGGTGCCGTCTTTTTTACAAGAAGGCAATGCTCCTATTATAAAGTTTACATTCTCATTAGTAATAACAGTACAGTAGGTACATAATGAGTCTACGGTTGTACAGGTACCTCAGTGTACGTCTGTATGATGCATTGTAATAATAATATTGGCAACGTTAGTTGCACAGATGCCAGACGCTTGGCAACCCTGTATGTTGGTCAATTTCACTTTCAGCATCATTGATTTGCCAGGGTGGATTCCAAGACCAATTGATTTAACAGTTTGTTCAGTTCTGATGTCTTTGTCTGCATCTGATAATGTGAGTGTGAGAGTAGAGCAATGTCATCTGCAAAATCTAGGTTATCTAGCCATGGTGTCCGCTGAACATCATTTCTTCTTCCATTTGAGGATTCTAAAAGTGAAAGTAGGAGGGCTACATTTCAATGCAGAAGACTGCCAGGACCCACACGCATCAGCGCTTATAATAGAAAATAATTACAAAATATGAAATTAAATGGAGTCAGCTTTGGCAGTCAGTAGTCTCT
This sequence comes from Doris montereyensis, assembly GCA_037039925.1. NCBI lineage: Eukaryota > Metazoa > Mollusca > Gastropoda > Nudibranchia > Dorididae > Doris > Doris montereyensis. The sequence continues at coordinate 560,366 of JAXRKP010000001.1, forward strand.
GCGATATGACTGATTCCGGTCGGTCATGGCAATCAGTGGCTTAATCATGATTAGTGGAATGAGGTGGATTTTGTGGGCAATATGACAGGTCATTTAATAAAATGCTCTCTTTTCTCTAATCCTTTGATCTAGGCAAATTATTGAATGACATGGAGATCAATTGATCAATCTCATTTGAAGCGGTCTGATGGGAAAAAAAAGCAAGAAAAATCAACATTATAAATACAAAATTCATGAGAATCAACAACAAAAAAAGAGAATAACTTGAAACTAGGAAGGGCAAACATTGAAGGGACAGAGAAGTTTGTTTATTTTCACAGCATGACTAAAAAGGATGAAAGAACAGACAAACACATCAAAAGCCAGCTAAACAAAGCTAGATACATGTTAGACATTATTTGTTCACTCTGGAACTCAAAAGCATACAATAGGATTGTTGAATATGTCCTTCTATACATGGATCAGACACCTGTAGAACAACAACAAAAAACACTCAAGTAAAAACTCAAGGCCTTCATTAACAACTGCATATGCTGTATACTGAATATAAAATAATCAGAAACAAGACAACTTCTAGTTTCTGATAAAGGACATATCAGAAACCCATTAATGCAGAGATCAGCTAAAGAATATATGGCTAGATCCGCCATACCCTGAGGAAGCCCTAAAGCAATGTTATTAGACAAGCACTAAAAGAAAGGCAGCAGGAATGGCATGGACTTAGCTGGAGGGGTCACCTGGAGCAGTGTACTTTGGAAGAATATCACTATAGTCTTTCGCTCCTAAAAGAATAAATGGGATTGAGACATATTCGAAAAAGTTGAAATTGAACTCACCACCCGAGTAAATTTCTCCCTCCTTGATTGGACCAACATGATGACCAAGGCTTAGGGAGCCAGTGTCCTGTGAAAGACCAAACATGAAGAAATGACATCCAAGGAAAAGGGATTCATTAAAATTACACTAAAATAGGTCAAATTGCACCAGGTTGTGGAATCCAAAATCTTCCACTTTTAATAAAGAGTGAACATTATAACATGAAAGCATGTGAGAAAGAAAGAGAGAGAGAGAGAGAGAGAGAGAGAGAGAGAGAGAGAGAGAGAGAGAGAGAGAGACAGACAGACAGACAGACAGAGACAGACAGACAGACAGACAGACAGAGACAGAGAGACAGAGACAGAGACACACAGACATAAAGACACAAATAAATGACCACTAGACAAACAAATAGACCAAACAAAGAGACAAACAGATGCAGACAGAGACAGTCAGACATGTAACAGATAGACAGGCAGACACAGAGAGAAACAAGAGACAGAAAGAGAGAAAGTATGAGAGAGAGAGAGAGAGAGAGAGAGAGAGAGAGAGAGAGAGAGAGAGAGAGAGAGAGAGAGGGGGGGAGAGAGAGAGAGAGGGAGAGGGGGAGAGAGAGAGAGAGAGAGAGAGAGAGAGAGAGAGAGAGAGAGAGAGAGAGAGAGACAGAGACAGAGACAGAGACAGAGACAGACAGAGACAGAGACACACAGACATAAATGGACACAAACAAATAGACCACTAGACAGATACAAACAAAGAGACAGAGACAGTCAGACATGTAACAGATAGACAGGCAGACACAGAGAGAAACAAGAGACAGAAAAAGAGAAAGTTTGTACCGTGTGTGGATAGAAAGCAAGAGAGTGCATGTGTGTGTGTGTTTGTGCACATCTTAATATGTGACATAATTATGTTTACATGGAACAAAATTACAGTAAATTTAAAACATTGTCTAAATTCAAAGGGGAACAATAAACTTATGAGACGTAAGGTAGATATCGGAAAACATAAAAAAAGAGACAATAATCGTCTGAACAAAACATAGAGCAAGGGAGAGTGGCAACAGAGGAAAGAAGAAGGCAGTATTTATCAAAATGAGTGTCAGCCTATTATGAGATCTACTTAAAATTCCTAACAACTGTAACTAAATCATCTGATCACATCTCACCTGTTCTGGAAAGTCTTTATTGGTTGCTATTTAAGTTTTGCATTGAATTCAAAGTTGCATGTTATGTATACAAGTCCCTAAATGATATATGTCTCTTCTGTATATCAAAGAATCATTAACTCCCTATAAGCCATATCGCACTTTAAGGTCATCTGAGGCCATGGAAAGATGATTTTTTCTATTGTTGATTATAAGTCATTTTCGTCCATAACATCAGTTTCAAAACAGGACCAGCTCTTCATACAAAATTTGTAAATGTAGTCTTAAAACTGAATTATCTACATATGCTTTCCATAATGTAAACTATTCCTTGCATCTGTATTATATACAAATTGAATAATTATTGCTTTCATTACAGTAGTCTACGCCAAAATGCACGGTCCACGGGTGACAAAAAAATATTGCATTTTGGCGAAGGTGCATTTTGACAGAGTCAAAGGCCACAACCCATTACTATGCATTTATATTGCCATTCTTGTTTTGAAATACGTGTACGTGTAAAGTCTCTTTTTGTTTGCTAGTTGTTTGTTATTGTTAGGGGTTTGTTTGTCGTTTGTTGGTTTGAGAACAAGACCCAATAGACCTTTTCTAAGATCTGTTACATTCTTCTCTCATTCAAGATTCAAGACTACGACAGGTGAAAACGTTTGGCAACAAAGCTGTTGGGGGGGGGGGGGGGGGGGGGGGGGTTTATTGGTTGACATGTGTCATATAGAGAACAATCTCGGTGGGGAAAAGTGACACAAAACCTTCCTCAGATTTCCTCACTGTGATAAAAAGAGAGAGATGACCGGACTATCTGTCTGGCAGACCTATCGGTCGGGAAGGGAAAGACTTTCTGTCACTGGGACGAGGCAAGAAGAGGTTTTCAAGTTTATTTTTCACATGAATTGACTCTTTAAATGCAACAAATTGAAGACAGACTTACGAAAACTTGTTACACTTTGGCGAAGCCATCTAGCCGTTGATGCATTTTGAGGGGTTGATAAGCGTTGTGAAATTTGGTTGCATGATAAAACCGTGCATTGCAACGAATCGTTTATTTTGGCGAGCGTACAATTCGGAGACTACTGTATTTGTAAAATTGTAATTGTAACATTTTACTATGTAAAGTTTTATTGTCATTTCCTATTCTAAAAGAGCACCATGTGGTGGTAACGCAGGCTTTATAAATTGAATCTTTTATTTTTACTTTATCTAACAAAAGATTGTATTTCAAGACCAAAGGTCACAGCAGTAATATACACCATCCATTAGACAAGCCAGAAATAAGGATGATCCATCATTTAATGAACTTGTATTATAATCTGCCATTCAAAATAAACTCACATTATACAATGATGTTTATTTACGGAGAATCCTTTACATAACACTCACTAAATCAACTCTTCTAAGAATTGTCCCATCTTCGAAGAAAAGGGGTTTCTTGGCATCAACAACCACACAGTCCCAGAAAGAGGACCAGTGACGATCAACAGTCTGAAAAATAATGTCCAAAAAAGCAAGAAAACAACGTGAAATAAAATCGAGACTTGAATCAATTTCATTTTCAAGAGAGGTTTAGTTTTTCGTGGGGTTTTGGGGACATTTTGAAGTCAGATTATATCAAGATTAAGTGAGAACATTCTTAGTTTTCTTTAAAAAGTATCAATAACTTTCTCAACTTTAGGCAATCAAGAATCATGGGGGGGGGGGGGGGGGGGGACAGGTCCTGACAAATAATTTTTAATAAATTGTTCGATTTATAGATTTTATGCTTCTCTGGTCCCAACATCCTTCTACACATGGATTTAGCAGGATAAAGTCTCCATGGCCATTTTTCATCCCAGAAATTGAAGTAAGTGAGGTAAGATAATTTCAAACTAAGACAAAAGTGATAAATCTCTGTTCATCACTGGTACAGAAGTCTTAGTGAGCCATGGTAGCAGCTAGTGCGTATAAAGACTCGTAGTCATACACTTCATTGCCATAGTATAACACAACAAAGCTATACTATATCACGGCTTAATAGTGATCCAATTCTAAGAGTTTGTAGTATTCCGTAGAAACAATGATGGACCACATTACCTTTTTCCAATGCAATATTGGCTGATGAGAGGTAGTCATCAGAAGAAGGAAGCCCTGAGCATTCTGAGTGGACACTGGACAGCATGGTCAAATACATAGCAAAAGCATGGAGGTGAAAAGACTATCCAAGAGTACATTCGAGGCTCAGAAGAAGGAGAAGAAGAGAAAACAATGTGAAAAATAGCTCAAGAGAAAGAAGCAGAAGAAGGTGTTCCTAGGCTGGAATGTTTTGAGATTTTTTCAGACTGTTTGTTATGATTTCATGTAAATTTTTTGTATGAAAGTTTCAAATGTGGTTTTCTCAAAATGCTTATTTTTATCCCTGTTTTTTGTCTCCTTCCTTATTTCTTGACCAATCCATATAAAAATCGGTACTCATATAGTTCAACACAATACTAAAAAAATAAATAAAGAGAAGGAAGAAGCCAAGGCCGCCGGAATGACATGGGCCGAGCTAAAGAGGGTCTCCCAGAACCATGCGTGCTGGAGGAGTGTGGTTGCAGCCCTATGTTCTACGAGGAATCCAAAAGCTTAAGTCAAGTAAGTCAATAAAGAGATATTTTGGAAAAAATTTGTATCTTTTATTTTTAGGTAAATTTGGTGCCAAAATTGACGAAAAACATAACAGACTGCTTCTATTTTTTCTCCAAATTTTCAAGACTCTATTACATAAGATAATTGAAAAAAACGCTTGATATGTTTTTATTAAGTTGTCTTGGGAAATTGCCTGACAAGTTTTGTTTTCATCACATGTGATTTGATTGACTAGGTAGATTTTGAAAATAAGCTATATTCATATTTTGAAATTCGAGAAGGTGGCTGTTGCCATACTGCCATTATCAAACAAAGTGCCATATGTGCAGCCGGACTAGATCTCCTTGTTTAGCCGCAATCGAGAAAAAACGTGTTTTGGTCTCTAAAATATATATACTACAGTCAAATACCAAACTAAGTACACCAAACCATTGCCCCGTGACATAGATGTTTTCAAATAAAGCGGGCAACCATGTGGCCGTAGTGGATTATGTTATATACCGCTTAATGCACTTCGTTTGAAAACGTAGTGGCCAAAATCCACCAGTCATTATCAAATGAACTGCCGTATCCATAGGTCTCAGCTCTATCGACACATACAGCGCTCTTCATGGCTGAGAAATCTCTTGCGATTATCATTTGAAGTGCCGTATACGCCGTTGATGACTGTATGGGAGAGACTCGGCTTTCACACTAGGCTGCTATAAATTCATTAGCTTTGATGGATAGTGTGTTATGTAACTATTCACAAATCCTTTTCTTCATCTACAACTTAACTACGGGTGTACTGCACTTGTAACTATTGGTTTTCGTAATGAAAATCTCTCCTCAGGCTCCTCAATTTTGTTAAAACTCATATGTAAATGTCAAAACCGAAGTTGAAATATTTCTACTAGTATGTCATGTAATACACCATTGGAAAGAACTTTTTATCATGTTGATACCAAAATCATTTTTATACGATAATTTTTAAGAAAGTTACGGGGATTTGAAAGTAAGCACAAAAAAAAAGTCCTTTTTGTAATTTCCAAAACATGAAAATAGCAGGTTTTTGGGGCAACCTGGTGAAGTAAAAAGTGATGCCAAAAACTTGAAATTGGCTGAGATTATAGAAATTCTAGTATTGAGTTAGCTTATTTCTTTTTAGAAGTGTCAATTTTTTAATTTTGAAATGGTAAGCACATTGAGGTGCCATAAAAAGCTAAAATGAGTGTTTTCGAACAAAATGTCAAAAATAAAATAAAATACAATTTTAAAAAACCCATAAAAATATCATTTGCGGTCGTTTTAAAAGATATTGATATGAAATTAAAGATCATTTTAAGCTCATGACTATACGTATGACATAAACAAATACTTATTTTTTTTAAAAAAAGTCCCAGAAAAAAGTTGTCAAATTTTATGACAAAAAGAAATGTAAAAATTAATTTCAGTTTACAATGTAAAATCTTTTTTGTTCTACAAAAAAAGACATAAATACTATTTAATTATAATTAGGTTTCTGCATTATAACGCAATTATTCACGGGTTTCCAATCTTTTTGACTCAAGATTTTCATGGTGCTCGAAAAAGTACAAACTAAAAAAAAGAAATCAAAGCATGGAGATGGTATACTTAAATTAGATAATTTGTTTTTTCAAAATCATTAATCATTGTTACTACACATCCTTCATACAGAACTCAAATTTTGCACATACAAATATAAAAAATGCAACAGCATACAAATTAGACATGAATTTGATATAATTAGGTTTTACTATTTATGTAAAAAGAAATATTCTCTCTCTCTCTGGGTTTCCATCAATCTCTTTCTCTCAAGACTCTCTCTGTCTCTCTCTCTCTCTCTTTTCTCTCTCTTCTCTCTCTCTGTTTTTTGGAAAATGACAACATACAAATTAAGACATGAATATGATATATATTAGAGTTTTACTTTATAAAAGAACCCTTGTCTCTCCCTCGGTCTCTGCGTGTCTCTGTCTCTGTGTCTCCTCCTCCCTCTTTTTTTTAGAAATGACAACATACAAATTAAGACAAATATGATATATATTAGCATTTTACTGTTATATAAAAAGAAATCTCTCTCTCTCTTTCTTTCTTTCTCCCCCCCCCCACTCTCTCTCTCTCTCTCTGTCTCTCCCTCCCTCTCTCTCTCTCTGTTTTTAAAAAACGACAACATACAAATTAAGACACGAATATGATATATATTAGAGTTTTACTGTTATGTAAAAAAACATCCTCTCTCTCTCTGTCTCCCCCCACCCCTCTCTCTCTCTCTCCTCCCTCCCTCCCTCCCTCCCTCCCTCCCTCCCTCCCTCCCTCCCTCCCTCTCTCTCTCTCTCTCTCTCTCTCTCTCTCTCTCTCTCTCTCTCTCTCTCTCTCTCTCTCTCTCTCTTTGAAAAATGTGTAGAAGTGAATTTTTTTTAATAGTCCAATTGATTCATGAAACTAAGGATGCTTTTACATAAACAAAAAAATCACGAAAGACACCAACTTACCCGTCAGACCTATCAGTGTTTTGCTTTATGGGACTGTTACTCAGTGTTACTTCTTTCTATCTCGAATGACTGATGGGGTGGATGGTCAGCTCTACATATGGCGCTTCATTTGGTAACCAAGACACACATACGGCAGTTCGCTGGTAATCGAGGCACAGATACGGCAGTTCATTTGATAATCGACTGGATACGGCAGTTCATTTGGTAACGAGGCGTGCCAAAATACGGATAAGGCATTCTTTGAAATTTAAATTGCTCTTATTTCTCTTGTTTTTTAATTTTGCTGACATGGGTCAATTAATTATGGCACAAAATATCGGAAAATGTCAAAAATTGAATTTGTCAACAATTTAATAACGGCAGCATAGCAACGATATGCTAAAGTAGGCTTTTTACATTTTATTTTTTTACTAATTTGGGGATGTTGAATCGAGACATGAAGTCAATGAATAGCTTAGGATATGGATTAATGAATAGGATATGGACTATAAAACATGCATCTTTAAAGATTTTGAAAATTATCTTCAAACTCTTTAAAAAATAAATCCAATAACAGGTCTTTATGTATGGATTAATCATCAATCATGCTTACCACATGGGGAAAGTCCATTAAGTATGCCATGATTTTCTGTAAAAGAAATGATCAGCATTTTAACAATAAGCAATATTTTAAATAAAATCACGATAAAATATTGAATTTTTTTTTTTATCAACAAGACTCAAGGCATGCATATTATATTTAAGTGATATTGCCATTTACCTATTATGGATCGTCAGCCTCAATATTTAAGCTCTTTATAACAACAAAAACAAAGAAATCAAAGGAATAATGATATTTCATAACTGTAAAATTGAAACAAGAGGAGACTCTTTTAAAGACCACTCAAAACTGACCTAAAACAGATTGATAATTTAATTGTCCAAACAAATCTTAATTTAAAGAGCTTTTAGACTATTCATCGATTGATATTTCAAAATGACCTAATGAGATGGCAATTCAAGTCCTTCAGATATTGGCATGGTAGTTAATCCTGATGGACATTTGGCTGAGGAAGAAACTGTCCACCAGTTCATACCTGGAATTAAGTGGAGAAATGCCAGGCTAAGTATGCCAATACCATTGCCTGAGCCACGTAGAGAACAACCTGATCTGGCAAGATGTTAGGCACAACAATGTGTTCTATTTCATTCATATAACATTGTTGGGAGGAATAAGAGAGGCATGAAGCAAGCACATTGTTTTAGATGTTATTAGAAAAGGGCATTTATTAAATACCTCCCAGCTATCCCACGCCTTCCATTACATGAGCCAGCAGATTAAAATCAAGTGCTCAAAATGCAACCTTATTAGAGACATAGTAGCCAAACTGTAGTGTTGTGACTACATTGGTTCAAAACCCATGGCCGGCCCAGGTGTTTTTTCACAACATTGTACTCTAAGGAAAGGTCCTTCACTTTGCTTTTCTTACTTGACTCAGGTATGAAACACTTGACTCAAGTGTGAAAAAGTACCCACCTACAGGAAGGGAAACATCTTGTCAGAGTGTTAGTATGAAGCACCTAACAGGCTGCTGTACTGTATTTTCCCAAAAATAATTAAGAAGGACTTTGAATGAAAAGGCCTGCTGGAGGATAAATGATATACTGTCAGTGTCAGTAAGCCTGCACTTATGTGGGGATATGGACTATAAATTCATCTTTATCTTTTATCTTTTTAAAGAAGGGCATTCAGGATACAAGTTTTTTTCCAATAGAAATGTTCACAATCATCATTAGGTCCTATAAAAGGCCTGTTGCTCATGCTACGTTGAATATTATATAACAATGTTTTTAAAGTCATAAAATGAGCCTGCAAGTTTTAGAAATATATTTTTAGCAACCCACTAAAATTGAACTTATGAGATTTACTTGATGAAGCTAGATACAGAAAAACCATGCAAAAGGAGATGTGTGAACTTACATTTGTATAATGGTAGTCACTATTAGTGATAAGTACTGCTTTAGCTCCTGATTGTCTGATTCTGAAAACAACCAAAAGAAATTCTTTATACAAATTATGACATAGAGCAAGTTCAGTCAAAATACCAAGCAAACACTCGATTCGCAGAAATTATGGGCCATGCACAACAATTTTGCCTTTACTAAAGGAGAAAGATGTATGCTACCCCCCATAAGTAATGCAACAACACAAAATCATGTAATTCATTGACTACATTTTAATCATGTCTGTCCTTGCCAAATTAACGCGCCTCAAAAGTCAAGACGAGCAAATGCAAATCACTGCATGTAAATTAATGATTCGCTTCATAAGATGTATCTTTACCAGAAACATAATTTACATACATGTAAATGGTGTCCATACCTTTAGATGACTTTCCTTAGTGAAAAGTTTGAATCTGTGAACAACTGAATAAGAGAAAAAATATTCATACTTTTTCTCCATTGCATACATTGTGAAATTTCTCTGATTTGTTATTTTACTTTCAAGAAACGTGCCTAAAAACAATCAGAAAACTACAAGCTGCAAAAGCATAATATACTCACCTGCTCAGGAGAACTGGGAGCTTTTCATCACGATGTACATATTTCTCCAGATTTTTCAGTGTTTCTGACTTGAGATCACCCTGTAAAAACAATATGAAATGTGAAAATAATATATCCTGTTTATTGTAATCTTGTATCACAGATCTTCAAAATGATTGTGTATATTGATTTTTCAAAATGCTTTCATAACTTTAAGAGCACTTGACTTCGAATTTAAAAAGGTTGTGAGTGTGTGTGTGTGTGTGATTTTACTGTTTGTTACAGTGTTAAAAGAGCAGGAAACAAGAGGTAAAATCAAATATGTCCCTATATGTAGAGAAGAGTGTGCTTGAAATGAATTCAAGATGCAACAAAAACTGCTCTCTTTGCACATCTATGGGAACTATTCGCCTGGAACTATACCATTTTCATTTTAAGTTAGAAAAATATAATTATGTTTGTCACCATGCGTTCAGTACAGAGTTTTGATGTAATGGAGGACTATTATCAAATACATGTCCACAAATATCAGTCCTTAAAGGACATGTTATTACAACTATCCATCTGTTTTGCTGTTTTCCTGAGTTTCTTTGAAGTTCTTTATAGAAATTATGATGATTAGGTTGAGACATTTGAATTTTCTTACTTGAAGATGTAACCAATCCATGGCAGCCCTGATATCTTGAAATATGGACTTGTAAGACATGTGAATGTTTCCACTGGTAACACCATGTTTAGATCTTATAGAAAACAAAATGGTCACAATGAGCCACAGATGTGGATTTAGAAATCAGTCCTGAAAATCCTATAATGGAATTTGGAACAAAATTAAATCTTTTTGGAATGCATGTTGGGTTTTGTTCCCTCTTTTATCAAAATATCCCACAATTGATATCCTTAGCAGTGACTGTATCGAAACAGATGAAAATACAACTTACTTGACATACTCCTTGTTTTCTTCAAAATAGTTTACAATACAGGCCAGCATGTATGTTTCTGCCAGAGAAAACCAAAAAGAAACATGTGACATGGTGATTTTCTTACAATCTCTATATATTTATCAATAGACTTCATTTTCATGCAATTTATTTAAATTGCACATGATTTTACTTTGAGTTTCATCAACCAAAATAGACCCACCTTATCATATTTCACTTAAAAGCATGCATTATGGAAAAATTGCTAGCCTCAGAAAGCCACTTTGATTTTGATTCTTAATCTATATGAAGAACTTCATCACTATACTTCATGCTAATTAAAATCAACTTTATGAGGCATGAAAGACTTAACAAAAATAGTATGAAAGTATCATATGTTAAAATCGATATATCTGTAAGTGATGAAATTAAAAAATATTCATAGATATCCCCCCCCCCCCCCATAAGTTTTTTAATTTTCTTTACTTTGCATGTGCTTGACTTACCAGGTATATTGAACAGTGTGTTCAATACATAAAGGCGCTTTTCATCAAGTTTAATATACTTGTTTGGATAAAGCTCTGATACTGTGGCTTGATAAATATGAAATAAAAATACAATATAGCACATTTATCATAAGAACTTTCTGAAACTCTAAATTTATCTTTTACTTTCAGACAGTGTTCCTGTTTATCATTGTAAAATCAAGAGACAAAACAATGTGAATTAAAGGGGGGGGGGGGGTCGTGAGCATGTTTTTTTAAATTATTTGATATAGACAATTTTAACCACTACCATTGTACTTGGCAAGTCTAAATAGCTGGAAAAGAAATATTTTTTTTTATCTTATGGTTGCCGTGGAAAAGGTGCCATCTTGGATTTTCATTGCGAAAATAACAACAACTTCATTTCAAATAGGCTTTTTCAGTAATGAACAAAATTGCCTATAACTTTGGGCACACGTTATTTGATTCAATATGTAGCCACACCCATAGCTATTTTGGAAAAATGAAACGGTTTCCATTTTATGAATTTTTTGAAAATGCATATAGCAACCTTTCCAATTTTTGGTAAATTTAATCACAAAAAAATTGTTTTGCAAAACTGAAGAGATATCGAAAAAAACTACTGGACGTAATTTTATTTTATAGATGTTATATACCAAATTTGGGGGCAATCGGACAATAAATAAAAAAGTCGATCGCATATCACTGTCAAAAAGTAACATTTTGAGAAAATCGTATTTTTAACAAAAATTTCCGTTATTTTAATGTTTTTTCACATATAAACCTATAAAAGAAATATACTACTTTGAAACATCATTCAAATATCAAATACTTCATGTCGACCCTATTTCAACTGCTCCAGATCCCTTATACTCATGTCGGAATGGCACTTTTCTTATAACAGGTGCGTGGAATGTTTCTCATAATATTCGGCCAATCCTAAATATCATTGACAATAATTCATCAAAAATAGATTCCTCAGATAGTGTACTTTGTGGTAATTAAAATGAGTACCAACTTGATATACTTTAGACAAAATTTCTGGCTTTTATGGTACAGTCGATGTGTTGAAGGTTAGGACAGTATCATTTCTATAAAATATTGTATCAAATGAAAGAGTCGATACTGAGCCTTTGTTATGGTATAAATGTCAAGGGAATGAACTGCTCCATCCAGTAGTAAAATAAAAGAGTTTTGTCCCATTTGAGGTAAAACTGCCTTCTCAGGATCCCCCTAAAGAAAAAGAAAACATAGAAAGAAAGAATGGTAGAATCTATTCAAGTTTGTGAAGAACACTGCATGTGACTTTAGTATGAAGACTATGGTTGGTTTCATTGTCAATCATTTTGTATTCTTCTTTAAACCAATACTAAATATCTGTCAATACTTACGAAGACAAAAAACGGAAGCCATGAACACAGACTAAAATGTTACCATGTGAATCAATCTTTAGGAGGTTGCCATAAGATTTATCAAACCAGAGGCCCCTGAAATAAAAAAAGTAAACAAAAAACTTTCAAAATCATAAATATAGTTATTATCAGCTAGACAATCAAAATCTATTCGATTCGAAGTTCCGTTCAGTTTTGCCTATTATTCATGAATCTGAGACGTTTTTATGCTATGACAAGCACAACATAACCTTCATATAAAGCGAAAGCTTTGTCATAAGATAAATAAAAATGTGGGAATCACTTTAATATTGAAATTCATAGTCTGATCTTATCTTCTCATCTACAAATAATCACTATTTTAACAGAAGACACAAACATGTACACTTTTTAAATTGGTTATGCTTGATAATAAAACAGTTGGCTTTTGTTTGTTTCACTGAAATTTACCCTATCCACCAGATGTGGTGATCTCAGGGTCAATTAAGAGGAAACAGCAAGATAAAACATAAGTGAAAGAGTGAAAGGAAAGAAGAGGGACCTACCGGCAGTACCAACCATATGCCCACAAACAGTTGACATCATTATCAGATTACTATTCGAAATGTAAAACCAAAACAAGATAATGTAGGACAATATCCCCCCCCCCTTCCCTCTCTCTCTGACATTGTCTGTCCATATGTCTCTGTTCATCTGTCTGCCTGTTTGTCTTTCTCTCATGTTGGGGCAAAGCAACACAGGTGAGAGGAGAAATAGAAACCCCACAAGGCTCAAAATGTAGAATGCAGACTTACAAAAATTAACACTATATTCATCGCCTTCCATATAGTCAGTGTCCTACATATTGGCATAAGTCAGACTTGAGTCAAAATGAAACTGATTAATTTTAATGTTCCTCATCCTATAATCTACCATCATAGTAAATGATAAAAAGCATCAAGGCATTCCTGAGTTATCATGGATGCATTTTGGGGACAATATTGATAGTGTCCCACTTGAACATGATGTAGGCCACTGACGCTATCTACTATCTATATAATATATAATCAATAAATTAATAACAAAACATTAAGTTAAACCTTACCTAACAGGAAAGGAAGGGTCATACTGAAACTCCTGAATGTCATCGGGATAGCCAATTACAATAAGTCTGCTTTTCAAAAGTTCAAAGCTCATAGTTTCATACTGTGGAGATTTGTAGACTGAAGCAACAGAAAAAAAAATATTTAAGAATTTTAAAATGCATTCACTTTTCTCTTGTTATCAAAAACTTTTTAAACAAAATTGTTAAGTAGATGAATGATGTTGAAAATATTAAATTTCCTTATGATTGACTATTGTACACTGCAAATAAAAAACAAGAGCTTAAAAAGAAACAATCCTGCAAAAAATTATATATATATATATATATATATATATATATATATATATATATATATATATATATATATATATATATATATATATATATAATTAAAAAGAAACAAATTTTCTCCTTTGAATGAGAGAGTAAACATGCAAATAAATGTGGATAGCTGAAACAGTTGTCAATATTTGTTATTGGATTTATACATCGAAACTAGGAAAATCTTGAAAGGCACTTTCTTCTAATACAAATGAAGTTTCCTGTGATCATGGTCGTGAAAATGAAATTACCTGCTAATGTGTAGTCCATATCAAAGCCAAAAAACTTGATTGAATCAAGGTGTAAACCTCTATTGACGAATATTCTAAAAATAAAAATTAGATTGTTAATAATCACAGAAACAATGATGGACAGAATCTCTCAGTTTGCTATTAGCTCTGTCGTAAATTATAATAAGGCATGCAAATTATATATTTGTCCCTGTCAAAATGTATACTTATTTCAAAACCATTACATTTAATCGGTAATTTCACAACACTTTGTTGGGGGGAGGGGGAGGAGGGTGAGGAGGGGGGGGCTTCCTCAACAGGCAGGAGCAATGAATCGCAGCTACTACCTATCTGTCGGCAATAACAAGGTTGCTAATGCTAAAAACAGACAAAACCTTACGAGAGATCTTAGTTTGAGTACAATAGGCTAATCACCTGATCACACAAAGGTTTTAGATACAGAAAAGGCTAAGAAATATGGATTGATCCATTGAAGATGATCTTGGAAACTTTAAATGATGATGAAATTTGCAATGTGGAATATAAGATCATTGAGTGGAAGGGAATAAGAATTAATTGAAAGGATATGAAAATACATGTACAACACAGATTTACTATGGCCCGTCAGCATTACAAATTCAATGTTCTAGTATTGAAAAAAAAAACAAACTATAAAACTACAAACTTTTTATTCAAATATAAAACAGATCATGCTGTTTTAAAGAGTGCATGAAACTATTTTTGTTGTTGACATTTTCTAATCATGAGCTGAGCTGAAGAGGGTCGGCCAGAACCATGTGTGCTGGAAGGGTGTGGTTGCGGCCCTATGTTCCATAAGAAATCCAGAGTACGTCACGTAAGTCAATTTTGATCTCTGAATTCAATAATTTTTGTAGATTTTGAACGCTTACGAAAAATGTAGACATGTCTTTATTAAACTGAATTACAAACCTTAAAATCAGCCAGAATTAACATTACTTGTGACAAGACAATGATTTGCATATATGTCTTCAATGAGCTGACTAATTGATGTAATGCTGGATCCAACAAAAACAATGTTTCTTTTTTTAAATAGATTGATTAAGTACAAGAAAAGATGTTTCACAATCACAACACACAATCACACAAGTCTTACCTATGACATCTATCTTGATTCGGGGTCTACACAAAAATTTAATTGTTACAAAACTCAATAAATATACGCTCCCAAGTCTGAACACTAGTCTCATTCATTTCAACATCAGAGTAATATTGAAACCAATAATTGAATTTAAAAAAGATGTCAAGGAGTTGAAAGTTTCTAATTAGAAATTATTATGACATGGTTGGTTATCTTATTTTTTTAAAGGCTTACCTTTCATGAGGTTCTCTTTTATGCATTTTGACATTAATTTCAGCAGAAGATATGGGCAATGTTCCATTTTCATGAGGATTAATTTCTGTGTGCTCACTAGAAGACATTATAATGAAGAGAACTGTTTTTTTTCTCTCAAACTGATGTATAGTCCTCAATATATCAATACAATGTGTGACTGTAAATGAATAGAAAAGAAAATAATTTTAAAATGTACATGAAAATAATGTTCACTAACTTACATTTATTGCTGCAGTCAATTAAGGTTAGTACAGTGTCTAGAGATCAAATCAGACAAGTTATTTCATCTTCCTTACATCTCTACATTCATGATCATCTCAAGATTTCTGATTTTAAGACAAGTTGCAGCTCATGGTTGTACAAGTGTGAATAGGATGGGCAAGCTTTGTCCCCTCCCCTTTCTCCAATCATGTTCAGTCTTAAAATTTTAATAAAGCATTCAAAGTTAAAAGATTGAAAAGGGTATGCAACACTATGAGATAATCTCTCACAATCATTAACTAATTTTCTTTAGGGGTAAAAATTTCAGATTATTACCAAAACAAATTTGAATGGGAAACAAACCCAATGATTCCTGTGATACATTTGTACAATTAACACTAATTCAAAGACAGGAAATATATTCTTCTTTTTTTTTGTCTTGGGTGTATCTTATGTCCACTCCTATAATTATGGTAACTGTATAATTCTGGTTTGAATGGATAATTCTTTGAATACTCGGATTTCTTTGTGAAAACAAATTCATCCATAACTGGCACACACAAAATTTACTATATCGAGGGCATGATGGAACAGGGGCGTATCATAAAATAGCAACTTTTCAGGAGGGACAAAAACTTTTATTTTGTTATAATTAGTCATAAAACTTCTTTTTTTCTACAATATCTATTTTGCCGTTGTCAAATCCACACTCACATCTAAATTTCAATAAATTCAATATTTTAAGTATAATCGGTGAAACGCCTTTGGTTTTGGAGAAGAAAGGAGTGAAAGGGGCGTATCATAAGATACATCTCTTAGTTTTTCAACCGTTCTCTCAATTTCATTGTAAAATAATCATGTTACACCTTTTCCAATTTTGTTTTTGTTTTGAATTTTGACACGTTCTAATTAAATCGACATTTAAAGACATAGTAACAACATAATAAGAGTCATTCGCTCTCATTGTAGTGTTAAGTCGCTATGGTCATAGACGTCAACTTAACAGTTTGAAAGTAATCCAGAGATCGCTTTGAAATCATAACAGTGTGATTTTTCAAATTATTAATCATCATCAACATTGACCTTCAGAAGGTAGTCGATGCCCCAAAAACACAACAATGATAATAACGAACAATAATTGGATGATGGTAACAGTTACTATTGATGATCAAAATTTTTTATTTGAATAAAGGTAAATTAAACAAAATCGCAAATTAAAAATCTCTCTATCTAGGTCTCTGTCTGTCTCTGTATGTCTGTCTGTTTCTTTCTCTCCCTCCCTCCCTCCCTCCCCCTCTCTCTCTCTTACACACATACACACTCTCTCTCTCCCCATATCTCTCTCTGGGAGGGGGAGGGGGACTCGGTAGCCGAGATGCAAGTTGTCGTTGTTGAACATTTCCTTGGAGTTTTTTTAGTATTATCCCCTTTGCCCAGGTAGGTGACTCAACACCTAGTCCCACCGGAGATGGGTAACAAAAAAGAGGTCACGTGTGCAGATCACAACACTGTCCACGGTACATGTCCCTTGGCTGTTTATAAAACCCCCAAGATCGCCTTACATGTGGATGTTGGTAAAATCAAATCAAATTCTCTCTGTGTCTCACTCTGTCTGTCTGTATGTCTCTCTCTTTCTCACTCTGTTTGTCTGTCTCTTTCTCTCTGTCTGTCTGTCTGTCTGTCTGTCTGTCTGTCTCTCTCTCTCTCTCTCTCTCTCTCTCTCTCTCTCTCTCCTCTCTCTCCTTCTCTCTGTCTCTCTGTCTCTTCTCTGTCTCTCTCTCTCTCTCTGTCTCTCTCTCTGTCTCTGTCTCTCTCTCTCTCTCTCTCTCTCTCTCTCTCTCTCTCTCTCTCTCTCTCTCCCTTTCTGCCTTTCTGCCTTTCTCTGTCTGTCTGTCTGTCTGTCTGTCTGTCTGTCTGTCTGTCTGTCTGTCTGTCTGTCTGTCTGTCTGTCTGTCTGTCTGTCTCTCTCTCTCTCTCTCTCTCTCTCTCTCTCTCTCTCTCTCTCTCTCTCTCTCTCTCTCTCTCTCTCTCTCTCTTTCTCTCTCTGTGCATTGAATAAACTTAGAATAAAGATTGATTGGATTAAATATAATATCATATTATAACCATATTAAACTGATTTGATCATGAGATGAATCCATGTCAAATTCGAAATTCGCAGCAAGGAAACAAGAAGAAAGATGGGAAGTATTACTACATTGCCTCATGTCAAAATATGAAATAAGGACTAATTGCACCCTTTGGGATGCAAAACTCAAGGTTTGAATCTCATGTAGAAAGCCAATAAAACTTTTGTACCGAATGCTTGACCGAAGATTAGCGGGTTGCATCCTCACTCCATTATCAGTCCCTTGTGATTGTCAAAGAGCCGCAAGCATTTGTTGTTCTAGTACGGTCGTTTATTAACGCTCACTCTATCACATCAGACAACTTCCAAACTGGTGCTGCATTATGTGAACCGTGAACGAACTCCCTTGTTAGCTATTGGGGTTTCTTGCATACTTTTGGCCATGTAAATAATCATTTAAGTATCAATTGTATTGTTAATCATTTCAACCTCAGTGACTAAAGGCGGATCATATGATGGGTCTTTACAAACAAGGTAATGCAAGACAGAGATCACAATTGAACAAAGGCGTATCAAATGAGAAGCCTTTTGTCTCTGATTCAAGGGGCGTAACATATGATACGCCTGTATTCTATTATGAAATTTCTTTTAATTCATGATACGCTCAATTTCTAAATTCAAATTTCAACTCTATTTTTCAAGATATCAATTTGATATTTTGACATCACATACCTATGGCCAGTTCACGTCTCTGGTTCATAGGAGTAACAAAGGCGTATCATATGATACACCCGCGATATCAAACATTTGTAATTATTAAACTAAGCAACGCTGAAGTTTCTGTTTTCATAGATAAGCGCAGTATCACATGTTGGTATTGTCCTTGTTTAATAAAAATTAATTTTCAGGATTTTATTTAATATTTATCAAAAAGAAGAATAGAATATTAAGTAGTAATTTTTTTTAATATATTTTCTGCTTTCTTTGACATCTATTTCAGTTGTTGTGATTTAAGTTTGTAAATTGATCTATGATGCTCATCTACAAAAAATATCATTATAATAGCATTTTACAACGTATGTCACTTTTGTAGAGAGAAATATAGGCTAGATCTAGGTAAATATTCAACAAATCTTGAAGTCCAAGCAATGCTTCAGACTATTCTAATAGCCTGCCAGGTTGTGTCAAAACAAGCGAGGGGGAAACAAAAATAATCATATTTATTTGACTTTACTTGAACATTTCACTCTGTTCATCGAGCCATCTTTAATCTTGTGATTGATCAAATGATCCCTCTTTTTCTTTTTGTAAAACTGTTAACTATGATGTAAGAAAGAGACTTCGACTGATACGGTTTGAAACACTTTTCCCATCTTTACTGTAGAAAATCTTGTCATATCCTAACATTAACATCTCTCCAAAATATATGCTTCCTCCTTTCCTCTTCTTTGACTCCCTTCCCATTCCCCTGCATGTGTTGCCATACCTTATTATCCTAGCATTTAAGTGTTTGTTTTCTATTTCGAACAGTACTTTTTACCCTCTTAACAACATCCCAACTCTTACTCTTCTTTTAACATCCCTCAAATCTCTAAATGCCAGACACCCTTTTCCCATTTCACCTACACTACCTACAGGATTTCTGTATCCTCTTATATTCATGAATTTGAAATAGCTGCCATACTGTTCCTCAAATATCAAATATATATGCCATCAAAAACATGCGAAAAGGCCTAAGTTACTGTATTGCTTATCAGTGAAGGCCGATGAAAGCCTCAATTTTTCGTTTCATTCCTCACTTCATCATTTTGTTTCATATGCAAAGAGACAAAGGTATGTTTTGACATTGTGTGTAACCCTCAAAATAATTTCCTTGATTATTCAACACTGAACATGGTTCTTTCTGCTTGAAGGTCAAAAAATTTACAATTTTTTTGCAAGACTAAGTGACTAAGAAGTTTGTTGCATGGATATATCGCAAGAAGAATCAGGCAAAAAAAAATTCAGTTTATACCAGAAATGCAAGGTATGAAAGTATCAGTACAAAACATCCCACCCTCCTACAGAGGTCTCCACCTAAGAAGCTGGCCCTCAGGGGAAAACAAAAAGCAACCTCTTTGCCAGGGTGGTCTCTTCATCTAAAGCACAGGCGAATACCTGGGGGTAACCTAGATATCATTAAGAAACATTTATCGGTCAGACTGATGACTAGTTTTTGTAATTATTTGAAGGTATTCCCCACCTTATAGCAATTGCATAATTTTTGTTTGGGTTCTTACTCATAGAACCAGAGACCTCAAAATCAAAATCTAATCGCTAGGTCAGAGACAAAATGTATGAAAATCAAGGTTTATTTGGCTTAAAGAAAGATCTATAAATCTAGGAGGCATCACTGCCTCGGAATTTGTAACGATCTCAAGATAATAATCCAGATAAGATCTAGAAAATGATATATCTATTAGAATCTAGATCTAGATTATCTTTCTATTCTACATGATTACCTTGAACTTTGAAATTGATGAAGAAGACGTCGTTATAAATATGTATGTAAATCATTAATTTCGTTGTGAGAACAAAGAATATCAATGGGTCTAGTCGTGTACCTAGATAATATATCTAGAGATTGTAGACACTATTTATATTCGGGATGTAAACAACGCACATCCCAAACAGCTGACCGTTAGCTTCAAGTCTAGTTCTACAGAACGATGACCTACTTATCCTGCTTCCCTGCGCAGTACAGACAAACAAGGAGGTATCGATATATAGCACATCAATAATTTATATCGATATAATGAACACTGCTGAGGAGGGCAGGACTCAATGACGGATGAATGTTCTAAAGTAAAATTTGTGATCTTTATGAACAGGCGTGACTTTGATAAAAGACTGTCATGAAGTTCGAAAAGAGGAATGTACATGTACCACAATTTCAGGTGCCGCTGTAAATCACGACTAACTGCCGTCATACTCGCACTGCTAAACATAATCATTACACCGCTAAGGACGTTCAAATTGAGCTTGTCAGGGGGAGCATTAAATAAGCTTGGTCTTTGTAAACATTTTACACCCCTTTCAAAGCTATATGCCTACATGTATAATATATATATATCAAATATGTATCTTTCACCGTATATAACATCATGGGCATAAAAACGCCAATTCCTTCCTCCTCGTCATCATCGTGCGGCTTAAAGATAATAAATCATTATAAATATAACATTAAAATTTAAAAAAAGAAAAAGAAAATATGAAAAAGATCATTCGGAACTTTGATACTAGAGCTAGCACTCAGAGAGTTATTTGAATACAATGGTATTGTATGTCCCATAGATGCGTATTAATAATTCCTGATCATTACAGCGAACATTTTTCAGCATAATAATATTATTTGCTCCATATAGACCGCTGCTCTTGTGTCATCTGTATCCGTTGGACATCTCCATCACCTAATGTTGGCTTGAGCAGTTCTACATGAGTTTTTGTCGTATCAAACCAATTCGGAATTTAATGTTTCAACATTTTCATATCTTTATATCTATATCATATCTGTTGTATTAGCTCTTTCTTTATTAATCAGCTCCCATTCTACCTTCCGGTGTATGGGTTTTAGATGCCTGAAATGATCTTTCTCCAGGCTGCCCTGTCCTGAAATTTTCTGTTCCCTTCCAAAAAAGTTAAATTTATTTTCGTTAATGCCTCTTTTATATCTTCTTCCCACTTTCTCCGAGGTCTGCCTTTTGGTCTTTTACCTTGAGTTTTAGCACTGTATACTGATTTAGCTATTCTATTGTCATTCATTCTGTTAACATGCCAAAACCATCTCAGTTGATTCATTTCTATCTTAGTTTTTATGCCATCTGCTTTGGTTTGATCTCTTATTGTTGTGTTTCTGATTTTGTCTCTTTTAGTTTTCGGGCAGTGGACAGGTAAGCACCTGTACGGGGAGTAGATGATCCCACCTTACCACGAGTCTCCTGCTGCCTTGCAGGTAGGTCTTGGCTGACCAAAGGCTAAAGGAGTTAACCCTGACAGAAAATAACAAGCTGCTGCCTTGCAGGCTGGTCTTGAATGACTAAAGGCTAAGAGAGTTAACCCTGACAGAAAATAACAAGGCCCGATAGGGGGCCTCAAGGTGGCAGCCCCACCATCTACCTGTGCTAACAGACAGACAGACGGACAGGCAGAAAGACACAGATAGATAGATAGATAGATAGATGGATAGATAGATAGATAGATAGATAGATAGATAGATAGATAGATAGATAGATAGATAGATAGATAGATAGATAGATAGATAGATAGATGGATGGATGGAGAGAGAGAGAGAGAGAGAGAGAGAGAGAGAGAGAGAGAGAGAGAGAGAGAGAGAGAGAGAGAGAGAGAGAGAGAGAGAGAGAGAGAGAGAGAGAGAGAGAGAGAGAGAGACTATATGCCTAATCAACACAAGACATCCCGAAATTGAGGTTTTGGCTCATTGTTTTATTTTGTTTGATGGCAGTTTTGAATCTTGCTGTGGTTGTCTGTATGTGCTTTAGAATTGAAGAATGAGGTCCATGGATCACTACCGCGTTCTTTCTCCCAAGTCACGCAATCAAAACTAGTTACATTAATTGGTTACCCTGCCTCCGAGTCAAAGACAAAACCATGGCTGATGCTAACAGTAGTACGTATTACTACTAACGTTCATTTGTGTCCATCACAGTTTCCCCCTGTTGTTGAAAAATATACTACTTTCATAAACATTGTAAAGTAAACAGATTTATTAAATCGTGTTCATTACTGTGAGAACAATTATGTGTATCGGGGTATGCTAAACGTCTCATACTGGTAATGTATAAATAAATACGAAGTGAAAGGAAACAACTGGACCATCGGAGCAAGGGCGGGTGCGGAAACGAAGGAGACTGTCTACAGCACTCAAGTGTTTATGACAAAGGACACAATTTCTTTAGAGAAAGGAATACTACCATCGGGCTTACGCTCGATGCAACAGGAGTCGCCCATGTTAATCAAGTGTACATGTACATGTAACATGAAATAATTCCTTGGTAATAACTTGGAATGGATCTAAATCGATAGCTTCGGTCTAAATGTATTATACGCACATGGAGTATCTCTCCCCGCCTCTCTCCCTCCCTCCCTCCCTCTCTCTCTCTCCTCTCTCTCTCTCTCTCTCTCTCTCTCTCTCTCTCTCTCTCTCTCTCTCTCTCTCTCTCTCTCTCTCTCTCTCTCTCTCTTTCTATCTATATATATATATATATATATATATATATATATATATATATATATATATATATATATATATATATATATATATATATATATATAAATATATATCAGTCAGTCAGTTTAAGGTACAACGTGGACAGGGACCATAGTAAATAAGTAAACTAATTTTATGGATATATGTAATAATGATACGGTTTCGATTCGAATTGATGTTATGAGAATTGAATGAACTTTTTCCACCTTTTACAAGTTCCCTATTATCAGATCAAAGGTGGTAGTTGTGAATGTCCAGGTGGGGGGGTGGTGGAGTAGATCTCATTAATTTATTGTTTGAACACCTGAGACATGTGCCTTTTGGAAGATAATAACTATAGCAGGAAGAAAATGTTTGCTGACCCGACTAACAAATTGCAGTTGTGTGTCGCCCTTTCTTAAATCGCACCTCTCTCTCTCTCTCTCTCTTCTTCTCCTTATCTCACCCCCTCCTCTTCCCCTTTCTTTCAGCCTCATTCAATTTTCGTTTTTATCTGTCTGAAATGTGTGAGTATAGCCTTTCCCACCCCCCTCCCGAATCCAATTTCTTGTTATTGATATCTTTAGGAATAAGGAATTTAAATTGTGCTTATTCGTCGAAAGTTTCTTTTTATTTGATTTATGTTCCCGTGCGTCTATCAGTACTATAAGATATACACGTACTTGCAACGATACCTATAAGAACCTATGATTGAGAATTTAATCAAATCTACTTTAAATCCTACTTACCAGTCACACAATCGCATCAAGGAGTGTTGCGTACATCGAAGTGTGTAAAGCAAGTAAGCTTATCTGCTCCAAGCAATACGTCAATGAGACAAAATTGAAAATGTTTTGATATGCTGAACGTGGAAACGTGAATCGAAGGAGTAAATAGATATAGGTGAACAAACATAGGAGGTAGGTATTGGAAAAGGTGGTAGGTAATCACTGAAAACCGCTACAGGCCAAATATTCCCATGCCTTCCCCACTCCCAGTCGGTTTAAGTAAGGTGTGATTCAGCTTTCGACCACCGACTGTCTGTACAATTTCAATCTGAACCCATCCACCACCCCACTCTAGATTTGTAAAAAAAAAAAACAACACAATAACCCATAACAAACTTTACAAAATGACAACAACAAAAAACAGTCAAAAACATGGATGGGTATGCGTCTAGGCGATCTAAGAACACTGAGTTGCAAATTTTGGTTTGGTTTGAAGTCTCTCTCCACCCCCCCTCCCCCTCATGTTGAAGGATTTGACTTAGTGGTGTTTTCACGTAGTCTACCTTATGACATGATTGGTACATGTATTATATTAGAATTTGTATCCCCAAGGAAAATGTCATCGTTGGGAAAGTCTAACATAATTTACTTCCATTGTTCATGAAAGAAAAAAATGGCTGTGTCCTGTTTATGTTAAGAACATTGAGATCCTACGACAATTGAATCTCTCTGTGGAAAAAAAAGTCACATGAAAGATCTCTATATCATTGGTTTATGGTAAATGAAAGTCGAATCAGTTGTACTGCTCAAAATAAATGTACATTTCTAAGCTTATAAACGACCAAATGGTTATCGTATTATGGCTTTTAGATCCTCTTAAACTTAGTACACAATTTCATATCAAGAACATCCAGATCACGCTGTCAAACATGCAAGGCTCTATCTTCAAACATTGATATCACGTGCAATCAATTTATAGTAAGACTATGAAACAAACTGCCAACTGAAATTAAACTCAACCATAGCACTGAAAATTTAAAAACCGAATTAGACGGATCATTTTAAATTCAAAATATGACAAAGTCAGTGGTTACCTTTAAAATCAGCCGGGAGCAAAATGTTACTTTACTTGACCTATGGGAATCGATTTGGTCAAAGGGAAAGCAAATAATGATGAGATTATATAAAATCAGAAGAATAAGAATATGAATACCCGTAGTTTTTACCGTCCCTGATATACGAGTCATGTAAGTCGTACAACGATGCAAATTTAATACGAAGAAAATACAATCAACAACATTCGAGAAAAATTCACGTATAAAAATGGATATAAAATGAGTATTGATGGCAAAATATTTGAATGAATGAATCAAGACAAAGTCGTAGATTTTTATTTTAGGACGTTTATGGAATACTACTATACATTTTAGGGAATATATCTTTTGTAACTTCCTTCTACTTCTAGTCTGTTGATTGATGGGTTATTTTGTTTTACTTTTTTATGTGCCACACCGGTTGATTTTTTTTTTAGGCCCACACCTTGGCTCGGAAATGCAAAACGACCAAAGAAGGAATACTTGTATTGGTATCGTCATGACAAAATGTATCGTGCTTTCAATCTTACAGTTACACGTTTTCATGTTTTGTCATGTGACTTGATAGTTCAAAGTTCATGTTGATTCATGTTTTTATAATAAGGTGTAGCTAATGACTTGTCTTAAAGCCAAGGCGAGTAATCACTCGACGACAGACACAGTAAAGAGTAAGCTAATGTGTTATTGATCATCCGTGATCCTTATGCAAAAGTGAGTCAAAAACCTACTGACAGTTCAAAGCTCCAAATTCTAGCGTGTCGGTTGAAGTATGGCTTCTTTACGAATGTTTTCTGTTGCAAGATCAACTTGTTGGAAAGGTAGGTAGAAGAGAAAACAAATTATTATTTTTATTTATTACTCTTCCTACCCCCCCCCACACACACCTCATTCTTCTTCGCTTCCTCCTCCTGTTCTTCCTTCCTCATAATAATTGAGTAACTCAATTCTTGAGTAGGCTATTAGTGTCACCATGCACCATGATTAAAAAGAAGAGTCAAAGTGAATGAGGAGGTGATACTTTTAAACATTTGTAACTGTGAAATAGGGAGTTTTCTATTGTTCAAATAAAAGAGATCAACAGCTGAGGCTTCATCATATAAACTAAATATATATATATTTTTGGATGAATGATGCAGAAACATGGAGAATGAAATATTTGCTCTGTCTTCATCCCACTCTCACATTCTCTCATCTCCCCTGCTCTCCCATTCTTCAATGTCCCATTCTTCGTTGTTTATCCATCATCGTTGTCATCTCTAAATGTGTACTGCCTTTCTTAAATTTCTACGCGGGATGTACTTTTTTGTTTTAGAAAATAACTGTAATAGTTCTTTCGAATATACGGCGCTCACTTCATAAATGCAACACAGACACAATACAACACATAACAATGTAACATTGTGGTGTTACATTTCGTTGTACGCTTTTGAATTCAATTCAATTACAAGTTTCCTCTCATATTTGATCTTATAAAGGCTGCATATACATCAATTGAAATGAGCTTTATTTATATCGTACATTCTTTCTTTAAATATTTCTATTTCATTGTGTCTAATTTCCTTTTGAAAGCGACGTTGTAAACTTCAGTTCATATTGTAAGGCTATTATAAATCTCTCCTTTCTGTCATTGTTGCTTTCAAATCTATAAATATCACTAGCGCCACGACCTTGAATTGATTGGTCAAGCTAGCAGAACAACTTAAATCCTGATGACTTTGACCATTCTGATCATGGGTCTGTCCCGCCAAACAGTGCCAAGTGAACAGTTTTGCCATTTGTGCAGATCGTTCCCCAAGTGAACATATATTAGGCCTTCAGATATATAGAGGATGTTTTCACAGGCAGATTCGGCTTGAGATAAATCTTGTTACATAAACAATATTGACATAGATCCCTTTCTTTGTTGATCAGAGAATCCACCACCTACTGTCTAGGTGAAAAAATGGCCCTTCAGATTACCTAAAAGTCTCTCAGTCCATGGTCGAAGATAAAGCAACACTGTACATATATTACCTAAGAACTAAGACTGCAACAGATGGTTGTGACCTTTGTGCAATAAAATTTGCAATCTTAAGACTACAGTTAATATAAATTAATAAATGGATTGTACATTTTGTTAAAGTGAGCCAATTTGTAACTTGCATTTTCAGATGTGTACTTGTACTTAAGATCATAAAATTATCAAAATTTACAAATCATACAAAGCATGCATTTAAATGGAACATACGTTTAACATCATGTATTTCGATGATGACTATTGTATATTATAAGTTTAATTAAGACCCAACTGCACAAAAGAAATAAATACACTCATCGAAAACGCTTGATCCAAATTTATGGGATGTGAGATTTCTTTTCGGATTAAGCGTCTTTCGGGCTATCAGAAAGGCAACGTCAATGTCACTAATAGCAGTGATCGTGGCAAATGTGTGGTGTGTAATGTCTTGGTCAACACGACTCGCATGAGAAACAACGCGTGAGTTTCTGCGTGCGCCTTACTTGTCCATACACCGCGTTTTCCTGAGGCAGGTAAACAAGAATGCAGTGACGTGAGCGAGAACTCGGGGAAAGCGAGGGATTGGTGAAGAGATGCGTTGCCGATTGACTAGGTCATTGCTAAAAAAAAAAGAAAAGAGGAAAGATGTGGGTGATACTGGTGGTGTAAGTGCATGGTGAAGAGATTTATCGATCACGTAAGTGAGTGGTCCATCGCCAACGTTACACACACACACACGCAGAGGCACAGGCATTAATCTACAGTGCCTAGGCACACACAACATGTATGACCAATCTGGTATAATGGTTTTACATTCAGTATGTTCGCAATAATATTTAGTTGTAAGTTTGCTTTGTTTTTCCTCCCAGTTTAGGTTTGGAATACGCTGGCTTTACCCGAAATAATGGACCGTTTGTGAAACAAAAATTATTTCGGATTAGAGATAAATTTGGGATTAAACAAAGAGGAAATGTCGGCCAATTCGACGAATTAAGAACGCCAAAGGAGAAATAATGAATAGAGACAGCGAAATCATGGAAACGTGGAGAAAGTATTTTCAACAATTACATAATCCGTCCAGAACATATGAAACAAGGAGTACAGGTCAATAATTAAGAGTAACAAGTAATCGAGATGAGACCGCTGAAGATGTAGATATCTCAATGGAAGAACTTCAAACAGCTATAAAAAAAAAGTGAAATTAGGAAAAGCCCCAGGAGCAGATCAAGTTTATCCAGAAATGATTAAAAAACAAGGGAGAGAGGCAGACAAACTACTACATGCAATATGAAAAAACAAGGGAGAGAGGCAGACAAACTACTACATGCAATATGTCACACATACACCGGAAGGTAGAATGGGAGCTGATAAAGAAAGAAAAAAAGCAATATGTCAACAAGCATTAGAAGTCCAAATAGGTACCATATAACTGGAATAAGGGAACGGTAGTAGTAGTACCAATACACAAGAAAGGATCAACTATGGAATGCTCAAACTATTGAGGGATATCACTACTTAGCGTACCAGGAAACGTGTATGTTAGGATTCTGGAAATGAGACTAAGGAAAAGTGTAGAGGATCAGATTGAAGAACACCAGAGTGGATTAAGACCAGGAAAAAGTGTACAAGATCACATATTTACAATTAGACAAATAATAGAAAAATTCCTTGAAAGAAACACTTGCACCTGTGTTTTATTGACTTAGAAAAGGCATTTGACACTGTGAAGAGGGACGAACTATGGTATTCCTTATAAGAAGACAACGTAGAGCAAAATTTCATAGAAGCCACTAAAAGTTTTTACAATAAACCAACATGTGCAATGAGAGTAGCTGAAAATATATCTGAAGAATTTGATGTAGATATAGGAGTAAGACAGGGTTGTTATCGTAAGCCCTCTTTTGTTTATCACATTTATGGATTTAGTCGCAAAGGCATCCTCAAAAATGAAGAAAATGAATGTAGGTATGTGGAAGCTCACACCAGTAAATGTATCAATGCTTTCATTTGCTGATGATTTAGCCCTGTTTGGAAAATCAGAAAGAGAACTCCAGTCAAATATCAGCTTAATGAATAATGAATTAAATAAAAAGAGGAATGAGAGTAAATGCAAAGAAAACCAAAACAATCCTAGTAACTAGGGAAACTAAAACATAAAATCTTAAATTAGGGAGGAGAAGTTCAAAGCTACAATTACCTAGGAATAATGATTAACTCAGAGCGAAAACTAAGAGAAGAAAATACCCAGAGAATACAAAAGACAATGACCATATATAACCGTCTAGGAAAGGCATTTGTAGGTAAACAAGAATTGTCAACAAAAACCGAAATGGCAGTATACAACACAGTTTATTATCTCTATGGCAGTGAAACCTGGATCTTAAAGAGTAGGGAATACAGTAGAGTACAAGCAACTGAAATGAAATATCTCAGAACAGTAGTAGGGAAAACTAAACAAGACAAAATCAAAAACACAACAATAAGAGATCAAACCAAAGTAGATGACATAAGAACCTAGATATAAATGAATCAACTCAGATGATTTGGGCATGTTAACAGAATGAATGACAATAGAATAGCTAAATCAGTATACCGTGCTAAAACTCAAGGTAAAAGACCAAAAGGCAGACCTCGGAGAAAGTGGGAAGAAGATATAAAAGAGGCATTAACGTAAAGAAATTTAACTTTCACGGAAGGAAACAGAAAATACCAGGACAGGGCAGCCTGGAGAAAGACCATTTCGGGTATCTAAAACCCATATACCGGAAGGTAGAATGGGAGCTGACAAAGAAAAAAGAAAGTAATTTCGGATTGGGGGGGGGGGGGGGGAGGTTGAACACACCTACTAAATTCATTGTATAGAGTCATGAGTTTTC